>SMLS01047122.1:0-18389 GCA_004785975.1 Popillia japonica | reverse complement strand
AAGAGTCACTTGCTCTGGTTAGCACATTGCGCCAGCTACACTCTTTCAAACTTTATGTTTGGAGGATAACTCCATTTTGAGTTATCAAGTCGAATTCAAATTGTGCCTCAGTGAGTGAACTAGTGATGTGGTAAGTCACATTGTTTTGATTCCTTCGATTTAAGATTTAAGTTGAGAGAATCGATTTTGTGTAAAATACGTGTTGTATTTTACATACAGTGGAGTCACTGCAATTTTTAAACACGCCAGAATTTGAAACTGTCAGTCCTAAGCCTGAATAAAGTGTGAAGGAAAATTGCAAATCTATTGCTGTATAAGGTAACATGCTCTATACTGTCAGAGTAATTGCTAAAAATTGTGCGGAGTTATACTTATGTTGTGTTAATTAATTTTTAATTTGATTCTGTTACAGGCTCTGGTATATGATCTGGTTCGAGATACAACATGTCTATTAACATATTGCCAAAATAGGACTTAATTTTTTGCAAATCCTTCATATGCTCATGCGTCTATTTTATTTAGTACAGTTTGGCAGTACTTGAACTCAAATTTGTGGTTAACTTAATTTTACTCGTTTGCTTTTACATTCATATATGTAGATAGCGCAATTTAAATTAAACGAGTGCGACTTGTGTTTTACAGATGTAGAAGAGAAAGAGGAGCACTAGCTTTTTAACTTGAGATTTAGTTTATATTGTCGCATTTTTTGACATTTATGTACTTTTAATTTTTTATCTTTGTGAGGTAATTTTTTATGACTACATCAGAGCATTTAGTACATAAGGATTTAACAATGTCCATCAAATTCATACTACTTTGTTACAGATGATCATGATGTTGTCTTTGTAAATATTTAGTACAGTTCCGTAGTACTTGAACCCAAATTAGTGGTTAGCTTAATTTTTGCAGCTTAATAAACCGCTAAACTCATACAACACTGGATATATACATACATATAGACAGTAAACGTAAATTTTTAATTAGGATGCTAGAAAAAGGATAGATGTCGCAAGCCGTACGACGCTAAATATAGCGGAACATATTGCAGCGATGCCACTTAGGTATGCGTACGTATGTATGCGTGATACACTCAACATGCTAATAAAAGCCTGGCCTCTCCACCCTTATACTGTCTATCTTTCGCTAAAGCTGGCAACTACGTACATTGAAGTGAACTCCCGACCCTAATTAAAAATTTGCATTTATTGTATGTATGTATATATCTCCCTGTATACAACCGCGAGTATGCACCACCTTGTATACAACACTGTTAATATCCCACCCGCGTGTATATACAACAGCCTAATTATACCACCCTGTATACTAGGTAATGTACCGGCCTGTATATGCTCTTAATGTTTACACAGTCCTTTTTATTATTTGTTTAATAACAATATAATCGCAAAGTCATTATATAAGTGACGTCACGAATGTCCTTTGAAATCACCGTTTGTTTATTATTAGTGTCACTTCGGTACGTGTCGTTATTGCGGACGGACATATCGTTGTCCGTGGGGTTCATTTTCCAACAACAGTATTTTCCGCTGTTGTATTTCTATCTGTGCGGCTTTCACATTTAATTTTCTTCTATCCATATTATTCTCGTTATGCGAACACGCAATTTTTAATTGCCGACCGTAAGGTTTAAATTTTTGAGTTATTTCTAACTTCAAAATTCCCCGCACAAATTGTTAGTATTTTGTTACTAACTAACCAACTACTCATTATGAATGCTGTATTGTTATTTTTCTTCAAATATTGTCGACGATTGTTGTAAAGCATTCATGTTGGGTAAGGTCGTTTCGTTTCTTGAGTTGAGTGTTTGGATGCTGAATGTATGGGATTGCAAGATACTTTCTTCGTGTGCTTGATTCCTTGGCTAACTATATGTTCAATGTGAATACTCTGTAGTACCTAACAAATTTCCCAAATTTTACACAAAGGAGGTATGCAATAATGTGAATGCTGTCCCTAGAGCTCGTATGGTCGTTGGGTTCTTGCTTCTTGTTTGACATTCGGATTCATCCGAATAGGTGCTCTAATGGCACAGTTCCAATGACACCAAAATGCCTCTGTATGAGGCCTATCAAACTGTTGTGGGTGCTTGGCGTCCACAAAAGTATCGATGTGGTAGCCCCTATCTTGCGCATATCTCCTTTGTTCTAATTTCGGATCAATGACTGCTGCAATGTATTTATGTTGGGTTATAGTCTTCCATTCTTTATCGTGTCGTTTCTTCTACAACGACATGAATTCTCTTGAGAATTTGTGTTCTGAGTGTGTGCGATGGTGATGTTGGAGTGCAAGTTATTTTCATCTTGTGCTTGATGAATGACTGTGTGAGATTATCTGGTGAGCGTGTCAAGATGATGTTTGAGTGCAAGTTATTTTCATGTTGTGCTTGATGAATGACTGTGTACGATTATTTGGAGAGTATGTGAGGATAATCGTGTTGGAAGGTTGTGTTCTGAATGTGTGAGAATGATGTTAGAGTGAAAGTTCTCGATGGTCTTTTGGGTGTTTTACAATCTGTTACAGGTCACGGGTGAAGCGACAACGATTTCTAACGATAAAGGTTAGTTTGTACCGACATTTACGAAGCGTCTACCTTCTCTACTCTTCTTAGATACGAGCTCTACGATATTATTTTAGATTAATTTACCGAAAATTATTTGCTTAGTTAAAGATTAGTATTTTTATCTTTCGTTGTCACTGTTCATGGATTAACTAAGCAAATATTACGTTCAATATTTAAATTTATGTTAATGTAAAGGTTAATAATTATTGGATTACTTACAAAAATATTATACAAAAGTATAAAATTTGTTTGGGGCTCGTCTCTTGCGCCCGTCTACCTTTTCTGTGGTGGGGGACAATTGGTGGGTCAGCGCGGGGGAGCCAGGAAATGAGGTCAACAATTTGTTGGCTTTATGTCCTAGTGAAGGTGGAGTAAGTGGAGGGGCCTCAATAATTTTGTATTAAGTTGTAAGTTAGCGAAGTATGAAGCTTTATATCACTAGTACATGGAAAAATATACATATATGAAATGTACATAATAAAATTTATATTTGGGGCTCGCTTCTTGCGTCCTTCTACCTTTTCAGTGGCTGGACACAATTGGCGAGTCAGGGAGAGGAACCCGGGAGATTAGGTCAACAATTTGTTGTCTTTATCTCTTGGGAAAGGTGGAGTAAGTAGAGGGATTTATATAAATTGTGAAGCTTCATTTTTCCGAAAATAGATTTTTGAACTGTCAACATTTGTTATTTCTTTTATCGGTAAATAAAGCTGTTAGATTATATGTATATACGTAAAGCATTTTCATTCTATGCCCTGTTCAGAAACGTTCTTAATAAATAATTCGCAATGAACCTCTGTTTGGAAGCAGTCTGGCTTGAGATTTATTAAAGTCCGCAATAATACTATTAAATTCGTTGTACCTACTTGTTAGCATCTAAAATGGAATATATATCTGAAGACCACATTCTCGTAACGGGGATCAGTCTATCCTCTTAATAAAAAACAAGGTATAGACTACGAAATACATGGCCGTCAATTCAAATACTTTACTTAAGTTGCAGGCTTTTAATCAAGTCGTAATTACAATATTAGATATTGCAAAAAAAACGTCAGAATTTTTATCAAAACCGTTCAGTTATAGAGAACGGAAAGCGAGTCCAGCGTCATCTATGAACGAAATATTTTATTAAAGTTTATTTTGAATTGAATTCATTGTGTCAATCAGTAATAGTTTCCTGTTTTCTTTTGCTTTTCATCGCCATCTAGTTAATACTTTGTAAAACTCGTTTAATCGGTATTCAGCATACCACAATTAGATGGCCCCTCACATCATTTTTACGTTATTTTTACGATATTATAATTCGAAATGTGTGTGAAATTATATTTATACTTACCTATAATCTTTAAATAAAATATAAGACCCATTACTTGGAAAATATTTATTTTTTATCAAAAATATACACAACAATATTTTCTGAATCTAGAGGTTCGACTATGGTTCCATTATCTAGAACATACGCGTTATCACCTGGAACACAAAATAAATAAAACGGTTACATCATTATTTCAATCAAAAGTTTGTAGTCTCCTTACTTAAAGTAACATCTTGTTCCATTTCAGTCAACTCAGGCATTGATAAACAAATCTCTTGACTGTTGAGGGCTAAATCTTTCCCCAATTCTAAAGTTAAATTATTAAAATCCATAATATTATTCGAATTTGGTGCTTTATCCTCAATAGTAGCTGTATCAACTTTACCGACATTATCAACTAAATTATCCTTCTCATTTTCTACGTTGTCAACATTTTCTAAATTTTCCAACTTATCATCATATCCTGCTATTGCCACTTCCTGATTCTCCGTGATGTTAGGCTTATTCTCAACGGGTAATCGCCACATTCTTCTAACTTTTTTGATCTTATCGCTATCGACCTCGGTACAAGGATGGTTTTTCTTTAAATGTCTCATCACAGAACTACGTAATTTCAGTAATCTTTTACAGACTGGGCATTCGTAGCATTCGACTAGGGTTTGCGTATGCGAGCAATCATCCCAATTGCATTTATTGCAATTTACGGCGTGTTTTAATCTGAAGTGTTTGAGCATCATTGATTGTTGGAAGAACTTCCTATTGCAAACGGTGCACTGATATTTCTTGTTGCCTACATGAGTTGTCATGTGGACTCGAAGATATTTTTTAGATTTGTATTCTTTGTCGCATACAGGACATGGATACTGGCGATTACAAAAATAGATCTATTTTTTTTAATATCTATGGGATTTACTTACCGAAAACGAACAATGCTCCACAATTTTGTGGTGATTCAAGCTATCCGAACGGGTGAAAGACTTATCACATTTATCGCACGGAAACGATATTTCAGTATGAGTCTTCTTATGCCTGCTTAAATTCCTAGCAGTTTTGAATGTTTTAGCGCACATTTCGCAGATAAATATTTCATTCCGAACAGTCACAGGTTGTTTAATCGGTGCATGCAGTTTCATGTGTCTCTTGATGTAACTTTCACGGAAAAACGTCTTGTTACAATGTAGGCATGGGTATTTCTCTTTTTCACTTTCAGGTATTTCAGAGCAGTTATGTTCTTTGCACTCCTTCTCGCTGTGGTAGGTTTTGTTACATTTTGAACAGCTTCTCTTTCTTTCGTGAACAGATTGGATGTGACGTGAAAGATACTTCTTCAAAGCGAATTTTTTATCGCATAATGTACATTCGTACTGCTGTTTCTTATATAAATTACATTTATGCGCTTGTAAATTTTCATTCCGGCTAAATATCTAAAATTGAGTAGTCTTGAAAAAACTTACGTAATTTAAAACAATCCTACTTACAACCAGGCACTCTGGACAAGCATATTTCCCTGTGTGTTTCTGTAAATGCTGAACAAGCCTCTTAAGTTTAGCGAAAGGTTTTAAACATATATCACAGATATGTTCTTCTTTATCTTCATCAATATTAAAGTTAAAATTATCATCGTCAGGCATAAAATTCTCGACAGCTAAATTGAGATTATCGTTGTCCAATAGAATATCATTGTGCATATCGAATCGGCTAATATCCGTTTGTTGCAGCAGTAAATTAGTGTTGTCCATGCTGTCGGTAAGCATATCATTCAGGAGCGGTCCTCCTACCATCGTATCTTTGGTATAGTTTTTCCTTTTCTTGATTAGTTGATTATTTTCATTGTTATCGCTTGTTGGTATAGTAGTTTTATTAGCATGCACTATCTTAATATGCTTCTTTAACCCCTAAAAATAATGATTATTAACAGATTCAATATAGGAAAATTGCTTTTGTGTCAATGTTTCATGAGTTTGCCATATACACCACCTTCAGGAAAACGAGATAGTTACGTCCCCAAGCAGAATGATCGTGGAAAGATTGATTACGCATACGTCTCAGTCTTTTGAAAGTAACACTATACCTACTATGTTTACACAAAGAAATTTAAATAATTGCATTACCTTGTGTGTCATGAAAACTGACTTGCATATTTCACAAGCTTTTCGTATTTGCATAGAATAATGTTGCAAAATATGGGTTGCAAACTTTGTCACATCTTTTTCTTGGAGGTTGCAAAATTTACAAGTCCACACATCTCGTTCCATTAAATTTTGTTGCTTTTTAAGTAACATATTCAAATCTAAAATATAGTTGTAGCTGTAATTACTTTAATACATAAAACAAATTAAACATTACATACCTAATGCCTCAGTACATATTTTTTTTTGGGGAACTAAGCATATTCTTATTCATCTTTTGACCATAAAACGGTGAATACCATACTTTTAAATATTCACCAACTGCAATATCCCTAATAGACATAAAAAATATTTTTGAATCGTCCTATAACAAAACAAAAAAGAAAATCGCAGTAATTTCAAATCTATTCACAACTAAATAGTTATTATTTACTTGATAGCAGATTAGATTTTGTTCGATTAAATTCTGGGCCGGAGGTACAAACATCATCCAATTGCATTCATCCTCATTGTTTGTATCTAAATAATATTCAGAAAAGTAATCGTTTGAAGTGAATATCTTTAATGGAAATAAAATTTCAGGATTTAAAGTAAATAATTTTTTGGCATGAAATGGACCAAATTGGGTGCCTCCTTTAATAAATTCAGCAGCAACAATCAAGTTAGAACCTTCAGACATCTTTTCAATTTTCAAAACGCTTGGTAAAGTCAATCTTGCTTTTGACAGTACTATACTATCTTGTACCTAAAAAAATTATATGTAAAAAAATTTGACGGTACATAGAAATGTGTATAAAATACATAAGCTTCCATTTTAATCACATCACAAGTAGATATCTGGTGTAAATTACCGCAAATTCCGCAAATTTCTTCTGTAAATTGTCAATTATGTACATATTGGATATATTAATTGACTAATAACATTACCTAATTTATCCTCCATTTCGTTTATCACAAGATTTAAACAAAAAAATACTTCTCAAATCGCTTAAATTATTCTCTAAATAGAGATTACAAAAATCAGGTTATATTTACATTTAAACTGACATTTAATCAATGTTGCCTACCATATACAAATTAATATATCTAAATATACTCTAGCTAAGTTTTATATTGGGAACAATGTTTGGCTATTCAGGAATTTTGCTATTTTATCATATTCTTTGTTGTAAATTGGCGAATTTCCCAAATCATTGTAAATTTTGCTACTCATTCTCTAATACATATTGCTATACTTTCGTGCAGTAACTGCTACTACTGTGCGGTAACTACATAAAGTTAACCATAAAACGAATGCAATTTAATACTGATCTATCTTTCTCGTTTTGGAATTTTGTCTATCATACCATATTCCAAAATGTATTATTCTATTTATGTTATTATTATTATTATTATTATTATTATTATTATTATTATTATTATTATTATCATTATCATGTTCATATTTAATTAAGAATAGAAAAAGAAATACATGCCACACATCAGTTCTGTAAAACAATGATTATAAAAGTATAAATCACGATTTCATTATTATCGGCGTTATTCTGACTGTTTTCTTTCTCATAAAAAAATCTGATGATTTCATCTGTGTAATGACATCACAAAATATTAAACTTCGCTGTTACAAATTACAACATTTTTATGTATTTAAAAAGTTTAAATCCCCCGCCATTCTCAATAATCCCATTGGCTACGTCCGACCTGCATATCGCCAAGATCGCGCTTGTAAAATAGTTCTGTACGTCAACAATCAAGAATTTATGTCTCGTTCATTATTACCATTTGCTGGTGAATTATCGCGTTGTGTATCGAAGTATACAACCATAATCGGTGTGCCCCATTCTTCTATTGAGAAATATATTTTTAGAAATTTTTTAATCGTTAATTTTCGGCGCCATTTTGTATGAGCCGGTGGATTTTCCGTGAACGTCAAAATATCAAGCCTTATATTTATTTTCGTTTTAAAAAGAACGTTTTTAGTTTAATTAACGTTTCGTATTTTTCTACCATCGATGTCGATTATCCAGGTAGAATGTAAGTATCAATTTTGCGGTTGTATTTAACCGAAAAATATCTGTCACTCATTGTCACTCCCTTTTATTTTTCAATCCCTATACTATTTGACATTTGTCACATTTCTTTCAGTTGTCAATCTCTCAAAATTGTCCGTAATAATGTTGCAAAAATTCACCGTTCCAGGTACTATCGTCGTTTTTCATTTCTGTTACAGACATTAGCATTTGAAATATGTATGTAGCTGATTAAATACAATATGACTATCGCAACAAGAGGTCAAGGGAATCCTGGGGAACCATTAGAAAATCAGGTAAAATCTTATAATAACATCTATCATTTCACATTCTAAACCTTCCTCATTATTGCATTAGGGCATTGCACCTTTACCAAGTACCTCTGAAGCTTATGAAGATGTATTAGCTGATGGTACTGAGCCAGATTTTCCACATGAGAAATTAGCGACATTAGATGAGAAAATATCTAATGTTCGCTGGGTGGTTCCCGTTTTACCTGAACAAGAATTAGAATGCCTTTTAAAAGCATCAATTGACTTGTCGAAGAAGAGCATCGATACAAGATCAGAAGCATGCCAGCGATTCTTCAGGGAAGGTTTAACGATATCGTTTACAAAGATATTAACCGATGAAGCTGTATCTAGCTGGAAACCAAACATTCACGCCTGCATAAACCAAAATTGTATACATCTAGTAGAATTATGCGTTATAAAATTGCCGCAGGATTGGTTCCCGCTATTAGAGCTTTTAGCGATGGTGTTTAATCCGAATAATAAGTTCCATACTTTTAATGCTTCGAGGCCCAGCGAAACTGCTGGTCCTAGTTCGAATTTGAGCGAGGAGGAATTGTATGCTAGACCTTTAAATGATTCGCGGAATAGCCGAGGATGGTTAGTTGATTTAATTAATAAATTTGGCGATTTGGGTGGTTTTAAAAAGTTGCTGGAGAGATTTCAATCTGGGAAGAATTTAAGTGTTGCTGTTGTTTATGCATTGTTGAGGCCTTTCGGATTATGCTACGAATACCTGACACCACATACAATTAATAAGTACATCCTTCCGATATTGGTAAGTGCAATTTAATAAAACGAGTTTTAAAATTGCCTTGTGATGATATGGATAAGTTAAAAATAGCTACAACCATAATGTATAATACTATTTAACCTTTTATTTCCAGGAAATGATACCTAGCATATTAGACAAACTATCGGATGACGAACTGAAACGTGAAGCAAAGAACGAATCCAAAAGCGACATCGTGTCAGCCATAATAAAATCATCAAAGAACCTAGCATTTAGGGTATCCAATCAAGATGAACTGATACGTGTTTTGGAAGGTTTTCGTCTAAAAATGATACTGCGACAGTTGCAGATTTCTAGCTTCAACGGAAAAATGAATGCTTTGAATGAAATTAACAAGGTGATTTCGAGCGTTTCATATTATCCAAATAGGCATCACGGAATCGAAGAGGAGGAATATCTTACACCGGAACGTATGGCTGTAAGTAATTTGTTAAAACTTTTGTAATTATTTTATTGAAGATATTTTTCTGTTTTACAACAGAAATGGATAAACGAGAATAGGGTATTAGAAATTGTTTTAAGAGATTCATTACATCAACCACAATATGTGGAAAAACTAGAGAAAATCTTGCGATTTGTGATAAAAGAACGAGCTCTAAGTCTTTCTGACTTAGACGCTGTATGGTCGGCGCAGGTCGGTAAACACGAAGCCATAGTAAAAAATGTGCACGATCTGCTAGCGAAATTAGCTTGGGACTTCAGTCCTGAACAATTAGACCATCTCTTTGAATGTTTCCAAAGTAGTTGGACATCGGCATCTCGCCGACAACGCGAAAGACTGTTAGAATTAATCAGACGCTTAGCTGAAGACGATAAAGACGGCGTGATGGCTCATAAAGTACTCATGTTATTCTGGAATCTAGCTCAGGCTGAAGATGTACCGACTGAGATCATGGATCAAGCGTTAGCCGCTCATATTAAGATTTTAGATTATAGCTGTTCGCAAGAAAGAGACGCTCAGAAGACGATCTGGTTGGATAAGTGCGTAGATGAGCTTAAAGCTGGTGAAAGGTGGGCTTTGCCGGCTTTGAAGCAGATACGTGAGATTTGTTGCCTGTACGAGCCTTCTGCGAACGGGGTACATCCTCAGAGAGGACACCATATGTACTTTAGGCAGGAGGTGATCGATAAGCTGCAGAATCAACATTCGCTTGTGATCTTAGTTACTAACAGTTTAACAAATTATATGGACAGACTGCGGGTTTTGGTGAAGGAGAATCCGGAATTAACTAGTGAGACTTATTTTCCTGACGGTAGATATTGTCACGTGTTACAGGTCCAAGAAAGGTTGAACTTTTTGAGGTGAGTTTTTAAGATCATTTATTACATTTAATTAAATTTGCATCCAAAAACTGCAACAACGAAAATCCCCTGAATTTAGAATTTCTTTATTTACAAAATTGTAGTTTAAAATTTTAATAGACTATCATAGATTAGAATATACTTCCAGGTTCTTATTGAAAGATGGCCAACTATGGTTATGCGCAGAACAAGCGAAACAAATTTGGCAATGTTTAGCTGAGAACGCCGTTTTCGCGTCAGACAGGGAATCGTGTTTCAAATGGTTTTCAAAATTGATGGGTGACGAACCTGATCTAGACCCGGGCATTAATAAAGATTTCTTCGAAAACAACATCCTCCAATTGGAACCCACCTTATTGACAGAAAGCGGAATTAAATGTTTCGAACGCTTCTTTAAAGCCGTGAATACCAAAGAAGGAAAATTGAAAGTGAAACGGAGATCGTTACTAACGGAAGACCTCGATTTAATCGGCTTAGATTACTTATGGAAGGTGGTGACGCATTGTACGGATGATATAGCCGCCAGAGCCATCGAATTATTAAGGGAAGTTAGCACTAATCTGGGCCCTCGATTGCTAGTCGAACAGTTACAGTTTCACGAAACATTTTTAAGCGAATGCTACGACCGCTTAAAATCGTATTACGATAGCGTAGCCATCCTACAGAAATCGGAAAACGATAAGGAATTCGATTCAGAACAGATACAGAATAGGATTAGGGCGGAGGCTGTGAAAATGTGCAGGGTAATGCGCGTACTGCACGAATACCTAAGCGAATGTGATAACGCGTTTCTCGGCGAACGCAAGATACTACCGTTGCATAGGGCATGTCGCGGTAAACATATGGTACTCCTAATTAGGTTTTCTAGTTCAAACAGGCAGGTGGACGATATGGAGCTGTTTACGCACTCGAATGATACTCTAGCGTCGTTGAGGAAACTGATTTTGAGGCGGGTTAAACCGGGGATCCACTGTAAGCTGGAATTGTTCGTGAACGGCGAACCCCTCGATCCGGCCGATGATAGGAAGTTGCTTTCACAGATACCATTACGCGATAAAATGGTGGGTGTTTTTTTTACATAATTTAATAATTAAATTTTATTTTTACCATTCTTTCCAGATGATTTCTGCTAAAGTAACTCAAATCAATTCAAACATGGCATCGTCCCAGGACAGTAGTTCCGACAGTTCAACCTCATCACCTCAGCATCCTTACGATGTACCCAACATTGAAGCCGAGAACCTTCTACCCGGCGTACTGATGTCCATGGACCACATTTACGCGCATTTCTTCTGTCAACTGTCCGCTTTGGGCAGCGTCCTGGAATATGAACCGTTACGTGACAGTGCCAGGAACCTCCTACTCCTGATGCCCTGCGACGTCTCGACGATAGAACGATTGCACATCCTCTTTTCCAACACGTATGAACCGGATATCAGCATCGAAGATATGTTTTTTCATCCGAAACCTGCGGAGGTACTTTATAACCTGGAGGTTTTGTATACACTATTGATGCCGGCTTTAGAACCGCTTTCCGATAAATCGCACGATATCCAATATGAGTTTATGGTGTCGGGGGAAGCGCACACGTTCTTAGAAATGTTGACGCGAAATAATTTCATGTCCAGCGCTGATACGGCCACGAAACGTTCGGCATACCTCGTCGTATTAAAGATTTGCAAATTGATACTGACGTCCGTCGCTCACGTTTTAGTGAAATTGAGCGAGGATCACACACCGCCAGAAAACGAAGGCACCAACGATGCTAATCCGGGAATGTTCTTAAAACAAGCTTTAAGATCGGTACCCGGTCATTCAGATCACGTAAGTAATGAATATAACTTAGTATTTAGATTGAAAATCGACGCCATTTTAATTTCAGATCTTACGCCAAGCTTCAGCTAAATTATCCCAAGGTTTAGCCGACTTAATGGTAGAAACGGGTAACAGCGGTCAAGCGCAGGCGCTGTTCAGCCAAGCTCTAAATTGGGAACTGCCTGACACTCGAACGGTATTAGCTCTAATGAATTTAGTTTGGGCCGCAAGTAGTGCCAACTTACAATCATTAAACGCGACCGCCGAAACGCTGCATTCGTTGTGCGATCCGACGAAACGCAACGCGCCCTTAGAGTTACACAACGACGACATCTTACTGTGCAAGGAGACATTAGAATTGCTGAGTATCGCTCTAGTGTTGAACCCGAGCAGTTTAGAACATCTCTGTCAGTACAAACAGTGGCCTTTCTTCCTAACCGACCTCGTGTTGTTAAATCCTAGTCGTGCGGTACGCGTAGCCGCAGCTGAACAATTTATAATAATTTGCACATACGGAGCCGCTAGTAGGAAAGCGTTAACGCGCATAACTCCTTATCTTTTCTCGTTATTGGACACGGAAGTGTTAGAAAACGCGAAAACGTCGCACGAATTTTTTCAATTGCTTTGCCGACTGGTCAACGTCGCATATTTATCGAATTGTCCATTATCGACGGCGGAACCTCTTCTAGAGAGCGAGGTTAGCTGGCTGCGGAAGGCGAGAGGGCAGCACGAGGTTCTACTCGAAGGACATTTAAGTTTAGCGCGCGAGTTACTTTGCTTCGTTAGTAACGAGAGGAAGTGCGAACTGGGTAGCGCGGAATCGGGTAGTTTGATAAAGGAATTGCTGGAAGATTTCCTGTTTCCCGCTAGTAAACTGATGCTGCAGCTGACGAAGACTGGACAATTGGGCGGCGATCCGGCCACGCCTATATGTGATACGCCGCAAACGCAAGCGGCGGCTTTCGAATTGTTGATATCGCTTTGTATTTCGTGCGTACCGAATTGTAGACAGCTGGTTATGATGCTTAGCGACATGTTTTACTCAGGTAAGTCCAATATTTGCGGTAGATTGTCAATCCGACGATGTTAAAAGTTGCAGTTCACTCGTAAAGAAATTGAAACATATAACCAAACTATTAGCTTCAGACCTCATATGATTTGATGAGGACTAGCAGAGAGTGAGCATACATTTAATATTTTATTTCTCTTATACAGATCCCGAAACTGCTGTAATAGAGTGGGACTACCTGCCAGTGATCGGACCGAGACCAACGCAAGGTTTCGTCGGTCTGAAAAACGCAGGCGCAACCTGTTATATGAACTCGGTATTACAACAACTGTACATGGTGCAGAGCATACGAGAAGGAATTTTAGCTTGCGAGGGTGCAGCCACGGATCCAAATGAAGACTTTAGCGGTGAAGAGAAACTAGATTTCGACGTAGATGCGACAGACGATAGATGCAGCCTGGATGACAACCGTAAAGATTACAACGTAGGAATATTAAAACAGGTACAGGCGATTTTCGGACATCTCGCTTGCTCCAGATTGCAGTATTACGTCCCAAGAGGATTGTGGAGACATTTCAAGCTACAAGGTGAGTTTTAATTTCAATAGCGAAAAAAAGTATTAAGGATGATTAATAATATACAGGGGAACCTGTAAATTTACGCGAGCAACAAGACGCTGTGGAATTCTTCATGTCTTTAATAGAAAGTCTGGATGAGGCTTTAAAAACTCTCGGACACGAGCAGATAATGTCAAAGATCTTAGGAGGTTCTTATTCCGATCAGAAAATCTGTAAAGGTTGTCCGCACCGCTATTCCAAAGAGGAACCGTTTAGCGTGATTAGTGTTGATATCCGTAATCATAGTAGTTTGCAAGATTCCATGGAACAGTATGTGAAAGGTAAATCGAACGTCCTACGTGCATCTGAGCTAATTATAGCCGTTCTCTTAAATGATCCGCAGGTGAATTACTGGAAGGTGCCGACGCTTACTTTTGCGAAAAATGTGCGAAGAAAGTGGTGACAGTGAAGAGATTGTGCGTGAAGAAATTGCCCCCTATACTCGGTATACAATTGAAGAGGTTCGAGTACGATTTCGAGAGAGTGTGCGCCATAAAGTTCAACGATTACTTCGAGTTTCCGCGCGATCTTGACATGGAGCCTTATACTGTCTCAGGGTTGGCAAAATTGGAGGGAGAAATAATAGACTGTGATCTTAACCCCGGCGGTACTGACGTCTGTACAAAGTACCACCTGTCAGGCATCGTTGTACACTCAGGGCAAGCTTCTGGTATGTACTTCAACACCAGTTGCAGTATTTTATTTAATTTTTTGGCTTTGCACAGGTGGGCATTATTACTCATATATAAGAAGTAGAAATCCTTCTGGAGAAGTTAGATGGTACAAATTCGATGACGGTGACGTGTCCGAATGCAGGATGGGCGAAGATGAAGAGATGAAGGTGCAATGCTTCGGTGGCGATTACATGGGCGAAGTTTTCGATCCGATGCTAAAGAGAACAACTTACAGGCGGCAGAAACGTTGGTGGAATGCGTATATGTTGTTTTACACGCGCGAGGACATCGAAGAAAGGGAAATGTTGAAATCACTAGAAAGTTTAACTCTCTGTACGTGAAAGTTTCTAAAATAATTCGTTTATAAACGAGAATAATTATTTTTTTCAGCTGATAAGAAAGAACATCACCTAAAGATGCCGATCGCTATCGAAAATAGTATTAGAAAGCAAAATATCAAATTTCTACATCACCGCAGTCAATTCTCCGCGGAATACTTCAACTTTATACGGAAATTAGTTAGTGGAATTGCGCCGGCCGGCTCGAGAGTGAATCAGCCAATCAACGACGCCGAACAATTGTCGATGTTGAGCGTAAAATTGGCCAGTAGGTTCCTATTTCATACAGGTTGGCACACAAAGAAAAATCTACGCGGACCTGCCATAGATTGGTTAGTACTGTTGATTTTTAAACATAAGTTCTGCGACCTAAGAAATCCTTTTGCAGGTGCGACATTATCTGCTTACACCTGAGAGCAGTTCCAGCGATTCGTTCCTGGTTCGCCCACCATATGCTGTTCAATTACCCGCAGAGGTTCTGCGAGTATCTGCTGAGTTGTCCCAGCAACGAAGTCCGAACCGCATTCATGAAAATTATAGTTGTTTTGGCGCATTTCTCGTTGAACGATGGTCCATGTCCGGCGCCACCCGGAATACAAAATCACGATCCTCTAGCAACTTTAAGCGACCACATCATATGGGCATTACTGGGATTGCTGCATAGGGATGTTAGCGAGCACGGGAGACATCTGCCGCATTACTGTAACGTGTTTCACATGTATGCTAGTCAAGGTAAATATTTTTAATTTAACGGCCGATTCTCCGCCCTCTCGCCCGTCAGAGTAAAATGTTATTTTATTTTTACAGGCTTGCAAGAGAAAGCTCAGTTACTGAAGATGAACGTCCACGCTACGTTTATGTTGGTAGCTCTAGATGAAGGGCCAGGACCCGCGATAAAATACCAGTACACAGAGCTGGGGAAGCTGAATCAAGTAGTCTCGTGCCTGGTGCGATGTTGCGATATTAGTTCTAAGTGTCAATCGAGCAGTGGCGGACCAGTTTTACCAAATCCATATAGCGACCAAACCAGTTCCGATTATTTGATGCCTTTGTCGCCGCAAGCTGCTGAAATACTTTTTGGAAGAACAAGGTGAGTAATAAAACATTAATTTTAGCTCTCAATATATGGCTACAAAAATTTTCGCTTGCAGCTACATCAAGAAAGTGATAGAAGATTCCAATTTGACAGACGAATCTGTCAAACTCCTGCAGTATTGCTCGTGGGAGAATCCTAATTTCTCACGTGTCGTTTTATCCGAACTCCTTTGGCAGATCGCTTTCGCTTACTGCCAGGAGTTGCGCCATCATATGGAACTCCTTCTTTACATCCTCCTCATCGAGGACTCGTGGCAAACGCATCGGATACGTAACGCCCTCAAAGGAGTTCCCGATGAACGTGAAGGTCTCCTAGAGACGATCGCTAGATCGAAAAACCATTACCAGAAACGCGCTTACCAATGCATTAAATGTATGGTGGCCTTATTCAATAAATGCAGGGCGGCGCACGCGATGATGCACGCCCATTCCGAGCTACGTAACCAATGGGCGCAGGCTGTCGCGTGGCTGCAAGAGGAACTAGTCAAGCGATATCCGGCGCCCTCGCAGTATTCTTCGTATAACACGTGGTCACCGCCCGCGCAAAGCAACGAGAGCTCCAACGGATATTTCCTGGAAAGATCGAATAGCGCCAGGAATACGCTGGAGAGAGCGTTGGAATTGTTACCGGAGAATGATAGGGATGACGATGATGTGAGTGAAGAGCAAGAGTCTCAGGAGGAGATCACGGAGAATATTCAGGAGGAGCAACAGGGCAGGACAGACCTACCGGACGTAACGCAAAGCTGTGAGAATACGCCTAATACTTAGATGAGTAAATTTACGACAATTCTGTCCTTTATTTTTATTTTTTCCTTCGCTGGTTTTGTGTGGGACGAGAGATGGTTCTGAAAATTACTTTCACAGCTTATTTTTACGAATACCACGATTATTATTGTAATTGTTATGAATATTTTGTTGTAACACCCAAAGATTGAGATACGAATAGCCCGCTTGATTTTCTCCGAATAGATCGTTCGTAAGATTAATAATAATGTTGATAAATAATCGGTGAATAATAATAAGAAGATGTTAAAATATGGATCCAGACACACGAAACTTAACTTACATAAGAAATGTAAAAAATGCTAATAAATGAGAAGCAAAATTGGAAAAAAAAAGGAAAACATAAAAAAATAAATATAAGTAAGGGACTTGTGATAGATTATGTAATGTATATATATATAAATCTCATGACGCATTTTTTGTGAATTCTTTTATATTGACCGGTATACTACTATCTTCTAATATTGCGTTTGTGCATTTTTTTTTGATAATATGTTCCTCGCTAATAAACCGAACAGTCCCTGTGTCTTTATAGACAAAGCTAATACTACTACGTCATGTTAAGGACAAAATATTAACCTAAAGCATGCATATATACATATATAATATATGCATATATATAGTGTCTGTGGAGGGAAGCTTGTGTAATATATGCCCCCGCCTCCCTCCTCCTAAATCTTCAAACTTAATACAGAGCAATTTTATCCGAGAGAGTAACTAATTTGCATGAATTTTGAAACTATTGAAGCAATGGAAACGTTGTAAATCTGACAATAACGTTCGAAAACACAGCAAAAACTTGTTTTTCTGTTACAGAGGAATAATAATTCTACAACTCGAAATTAGTGGCGACGTTGTAACTGTTGTAAAAACATCGATTTTTGTTTTTGCTTATTCAAAACGAAAAATTGCGGCAAATACGGCAACGCTGACCAGACCAACTTTGGAACTAATTCATTCTAGCTCCTTGTAATAAATTTGGCAACATAACTTTGGTATCACAATGAATTGAAATCAATATGCTAGCATTGTAAAAATTGTAAATACTGATTTTCCTTTCATATCAAGTATTACCAGCTGTTAATAGTTGTTGCCTAGAATTTTTTATCCGCTTTATTTGTTCTAGCAAATCTAGCAATAAAAGCGTGCAAACTAGAGGTTTAGTATCGGAAACATTTAGTTAGTCCAACATGAAGTTACCTGAGCACAGAAATCCCGTAAACGGATATGAAACACTGCAAAAATAATTCCGTCACTAAACATTGAGCGTCATAACTACTTGCGTTGCACAAGTAATGAAAATATCCATTTTTGCAAATCTAACAGTATCGGAAGGAAATCTGGCAATGTTTCAAACTTCGCAGACACTCTGTATATTAATAATCCTCGAATATACAGGCTCATTCTTCCTGAATTTTATTTAAAATAAAAGAACAGCCTGTATAAAGTTGTTATTTTCGTTTATTTGATTTACAAAAAATAATTAAGTTTAAAAAATTATACAATTTTATCGAAATATTTTGTACATTACAGGGCAAAAGAGATACAATTCGTTTCTTACATTAAAAAATAATATATAAATTATGTATATTGCTTCTTTCCCCTTTTCATTTTTTTT
>SMLS01047118.1:0-12346 GCA_004785975.1 Popillia japonica | reverse complement strand
CTTGTTAAACAACTTATTCCTCATGATTTCTTTGGAAATAGTTCTAACTCTCATATATACATACTTTGTATAACAACTTTAATAGATTGATATTCGGACAACAAAATCCTATTTTTGAAATTAAGTTAAGTTTCTCCTGCTGATTAAGATCATTTTTGCATATGGCTTGAGTAATTGTTGCACACCAATGCAAAATTCTATAACACAACTTCTTCTTCTGCATACCACCCGGAATGTTCGGAAATGTGCCTAGTCATAATCAGAAAAGAGAACGGAGTTTGAATCTTTTGAGTGTTGGGATCTTGCTACAATAGAATTGAGGAGCATTTCTCATTCATTGCAAAGATTTTAGTTCATTGATCGAAGAACTCGAACTTCGACTAGTTTGTTCACAGAAAATTGAGTAATTATTCTGTCAATTACTATATAGTTGTGTTCGTTGTTTACTTAAGTTACTTGTATAGAAAAGAAATTTTCAGCATGGCTATTACAGTAGGTGGCCAATCAATTAGAAACTTTCGTCAGTACTTCAGTTTACTTTGATGAGTATTTAAGAGTACTAGATGGTATTGTACGTCCCCATATTCAAGATATCAGTACACCAGGCTGTACACATGCCTACCTACATATATGCAGGATGGTGCGCATTGCCATAAAGCAAAATCACTGAGTAACTTTCTCGGAGAACACAATATTCCTCTTCTTTCTTGGCGTGGGAATTTGAGAGATCTTAATTTGATCGAGAATTGTTGGGCACTGTTAAAAGTCAATGTGAAGCAATTAAATATTCTAAATTTAGCAATTCTCAAAAAAAGAATTGCCAATGAATGGCTTAATGATCCGCAATTAAAGACACAATTAATAGTTGTATTGAAAGTATGCCTCGGCGGGTACTAGAGTACTAGAAGTATTAAAAGTCAAGGATGGAAACCCCAGATATTGATAAATTTACTGTAATGTGGGAGCATAATACTAGTGTATATTATCTTAATAAAATCTTAAAAATAATAGAATTACTTTTTTTGTCTTACTTGGATTAAATTATTAAGTGTATCTAGAGTTTCGAATTCATTGGCCACCTTTATGTAGCTGACGTTTAATTGATTTCTCTTGCTATTTTTAGCATTGCTTTTGGGAGATTTTAAATAATATCGAAGGCTTCCACGGCCCGAGTCTCTACAATGAGGGTTTCCGGGTGTTGCCCGTGTCATGGTTAGGAAAATATATACAGTACAAAATAAAAAATAAAATGCACAAAATATACAATAAACTTGACGTTTCGCCACTAATGCGGCTTCTTCAGGAGCAAGGAGGTTAACTGGGTCGGTACCAGAAGGTCACGGTAACTCGACGTGTAAACCACGCTGGAGGTGGTAGGTGAGGGGCGTCAGAAGGTCACGGTAACTTGACGTGTCAACCACGCTAGAGGCGAAAACCTTCTGACCTAGTTTATTGCATATCTTGTGTATTTTATTTTTTATTTTGTACTGTATATATTTTACTAACCATGACATGGTCAACACCCGAAAACCCTCATTATTGGGAGATTTTGTTTATTTATCGTTCGAAGTGGTAGTCGATTTTCTGATGGTGTGGTCATTGTGAAGGAAAAAAACTAAAACATGTAAACTGTTTTGGTGTTAGTAAGGTTACCCCCCCTACAGTATGGGTTTAAACACAGCACGTATGAAAATAGCTCTTGGATTATTAGTTGACGAGCGGTGGAGAGCAGTACTTTCTCTGACCTTTCGCCGAAGAAAGGTCTATCTTGGTGATATTATAAGCTTGATGCGCAATCTAGTATCGACAACCAAAATAGAATTTTGGAAATTTCCATTATAAAATCTTTAGTTGCAATATATTCCGAAATACTTCCATGGAGGCACAAAGAAAATGTAGTTACTCTACGGCAACAGAAATATACTTAAAAGAAGCGAAATGCGTTAAATGAATGTATTTTAACTTTGATTTATTTTTAATTTTTTCATCTGTTAGCGGTAGCGTAATTAAAAGCGCTCTCTGTCTGGTCTAGTTCACTATTGCTTTCTAAACACGGCGCGGCGCAGTTGTGTTTCATGTTCATACTTACATGTATGTATGTATTTACAATTTCATCTAATACACAATAATGTTTAACCCCTTAACAATTATCGGTCCCTCCTAATTGGACTAACTTATTATTCTTCTCTTATAGCACTGATGTTATTTATGCGAAGCTCTTCATAAACTGCACTATTATTTACATACATCATATCCAACAAGTGAGTTACATTGTAACATAGTATTACACATTGTACGTTAAGTATTTGTTTGTAGAATAAAAATCTCCTAAAAATATATACCTGCGATTACAATTACCCTATATGTCTGCAACGAAACTTTCCATTTTCACGAAGTCTCCTGAGAAAACGAACTCGACCTTTAGACCAAGGTACAATTTAACCAATTTTCCGATTGTTAAATTTGCATAGGCTTTGGTACGGTACGGCACTCATTTCCATATTTAGCAAATCTATAGCGCCGATAATCTATTCATTATTTCTTGTTGGCGAACTAACACGCAGAATGCAATAGCGTTGACCTATAATTGTTTATTTGCATTATTACCGTATAACGACAGTTTACCCATTACGGTGCCGCAGAGGAAAAGTGACATGAAAAGCAAAGCAAACTACAAAGGTCGCACAAGTGCACATAAGCTCGCAGTCGCTGCAGTTTGAAGTTTATATTTTATTCATTTTGCGATTTAACGATCCTGTATAATTTATTACGCCGAATAATTGTGCGCATACATTAGTGATGTATAATAAACATGCAAATGGTCAAGTACAGAAAGGTGTTCCGTTTTCATTACAGTCTGCATTGAACACAAAAACTCTTTATAATACTTTTGATAACACATATGTATGTATGTACATACATATAGATCGTCATTCGTTCATAGTTAGTCGATATGTATATTATTTCCAACCGTAGAAAAGCAGATACAAAGATATGTAAGAATACAATAATATAGTACAAGAGAAGTAGAGAAAGAGAACATAAGTAGTATTTCTCGTGAGCGGAAAGTTTTGTAAGCGAAAACAGAAGGCCTTTGATCAAGTTATAGCAAAGATGAAGTGCAACAACATCAAAGCATCGCACAGATACTTCTTGGTGTCCAGCTTCAAATACCGGCGGGTGAGGATGGGCCAACTTTAAATTCAGATAAGCTTTCCGTACTGAATGTAATACATCTGCATTAAGGCAAAAACTATTGCCTAGGATTAAACCTCAATTTGTATATTGAGTTCTAATTGAAATCGGGATACGGTTAATGGTTAGATAACAGTTTTGTAGCAAGAAAAGGTAAGGTAATTCTATTACCAAACAAAACAATACAAGACTGCGGGATTTAATATTAGGTTATGCTTTCTGGATAATTCTGCGAGACCATCAAGATCCCTCTGGACCCTCAGCAAAGCAGCAGGAAGATCAGAGACCGCAAAAGAATGGTTCGCTTTAACAATATTTATTTTTCCAAACGGTACTTGGCCCTTGAAGTAGGACGTTGGTATTTTATTCAAATTTTATCAGAAATAAAACTAACGCAAATATGTATTATACTAATATACAATGTTTATTTAGGCTTTATACAACATTTAAAGACATTACATTTTCTGAACAGTATTTGTCGATATTATCTTTCAAACCTGCTATTGCTGGAGTCGAAGAAAGGTTTATATACAATATGCTCTACACATGCGGACCTTGGCAAGCGGATTACGACTCATGAAGAATATATGATATTAGGGCAATATACCAACGTGCAGCAAACGGAAATACTAACAATAGAGATGTGTGCCCGAAGGGATTGGAAAAACAACCAAGGGGTCAGCAGCTTATCAGATGTGTCATCTACATAGTTCCTTTGGTGTGGGTCCCGGGTCACAAGGGCATATTAGGCAATGATGTAGCAAACAGGCTGGCAAGAAGAGGCTCTGTAGCTCAATTCACTGGACCAGAACTAAGACTGCAATACGTGGTGCAGTAGGTGAGTGGATTACAAAAGCACAGAAGGTACACTGGAACAACGTTGAAAGGTAGTCACACAGCAGACGGATAATGGTACAGCCGTCCGAGCAATTAGCAGTGGATGTGTTAGCTCTTAACGGAGTACAACTTAGAATAGTGACAAGTCTACTAACAGGACACGGCTGTCTAAGGGAATATCTGCATAGAATGGGAATCTTTAAAGACGGACTGTCTGCATATTATGTACTGAGGAGGAAGAAGCAGCCTACTACATTGTATTTGAATGCGCTGCATTGGTACAACATTGGAGACTGTCATTTTTGCAAGGAACTAATCAACTAACAGTTCTACCGGAATGAGATTTACTATACAGGCTATTAAACCTATTAACCTTTTCATGTAAAGAAACTCACTAGGCACGGAATAATACAATAGGCCATAGGCCGCGGTGTTAAGGGGATGATGCAAAAACCTGATCCGTAGTTAGTGTTCCAATCAAATCAAATCAAGGAGACTACACATATGTTGTGTTTTCAAAACACTGTTGATACATTTTGCTACGTGACAATAGCGTTTCTCGTGCTTTTGTTTAACAAAATTAATACTTTCAAGTGGTTTAAATCGAAGACTCCTTAGTGAAGACCTGTTTACAACGAAGAATATGAAACATTTAAACACAAACGACTTCAAACACATGGGTGGCTCTAACTCAATTATGACGTACTTTAAGTTAAACATGCTATTTATGTACCTTAATTTAATCTGCTTTGCATTTACTCTGAACTTTTCTATTGGCATAACTTTGCTTTATGGTATTTTTTTTCAAAGAGCCTAAAGGTTATTGAATTAACATAAACCTTTCATCATCCAAAGGAGTACTTCGCATATTATTGCTACAAGTAGCACACTTTATCTTTTGTTGATGGATAATGAAAAACTGTCAAATGAGTGTTTTGTTAATGAGTGTTTCTCCCTTCATCTTAACCGATTTATACCACTATGTGTTTAACGAGGTCAGGGACATCTCAGCCCCGCTACCAACGAGCTTCGTTTGCGCTTTGTTTGTGGTTCAAGTTGGTGTGGTGCTTCATATTAGTCAAAACGTAACATTTTCGGCTTTGCAAACTCAGGAGCTTTTACATAGCCCTACCACCACTGAATTTTACCATTTCTTGTAGTTGAGTAGAGACAGTCGTTCATTTCTATATTACTATTTATGCAGCGAATAAATCAGCATGTGCGTTGACGTCAATGGACTTATAGCGTAAAAATAAAGTTGGACATTTTATTGTTTGTTAAAAATAATTTTAAAAATTTCCGAAAACAGCCATTGATTGGCTTATCCAAGAAACATGGACTAACCGAAGATGTGTCATCTACTCTGAAACCTATCTAATGTTAGTAGGTATAGGGCCACTTGGGCCACCCTTCCCACCACTCCTACCTTTGGTAGGTGTAGGCGACCAATTCAAATGATTCTCGAATATGGTGCTGTTGTTAGCTGTTGTGATTTAACTGCTACCAATTGTGATTTAAACCGCTACCTGTTATAATTGAACTGGTACTTGTTATGATTGAACTGATAGCAAGAGGACGCTGATTAAATACAACAGATATAGCTGTTGAAAAACGGTTCATAACAGGTAGCAGTTCAACCATCTATGAGCATTGAAATTCAGTAGTTTTGGGTCTGGCATGTAACTGGACTCTTCAAAAAGAAAGGAATAGCTTGAATGAGATAAAAACATAAAACGCTTATAAGAATTTTTTAAATTCAACGTGTTGAAGAAAGCGACATAATTCGGTTAATATTAAAGCACAAAACTTTTATTTGCAGCACAAACAAGATCGACTACAAGAAATTTTAAAATTTAATGGTTGTGGGCCTGGAGACATGCATGTATACAATTGAACATATAGCAGTTACAATTGTTATTATTCCTATTTTTGTAATAATTTATAAGTAAATCGACTAGGACTGCGAAAATTTTTGAAATTTTCTATGCGGTGTCAGATAGAGATTCTGTAATAAGGTAGGCTGAGTTGACGATGCAGCTGAGGAAAACTTGAATTACGCAGAAGTCTACAGTGGATTACATACATATACATATACATAGATGATAACCGATTATTGCTGTAGATGTACATATGAGAAGTATTATACGAAACCTAAGAACTGGAATCTTGACACAATTAATAAATTAATTAATCCTCAGTCGTTTATCCTCAGGTCGGTTCATTATATATACGTAATTGTAAGCAAATTAAAGTTATAAGCTGTATGATATTATTTATACACTAGCTATGTATGCTGGTTGTACATATTAAGATGTATAAAATGCTTGATTATGTAAGATCGACTTAGAGATATCTATCATTATCAACGATCTATTCATCGATTGTAAAATATTTATGAACGTATAACAAATCGTTTAAATTAATCACTTCGAACAAAAACCATTTATAAAAAGGCAATGTTCTAATTTCAGCAAGTCGAGCAGTGTGCGAAAACTCATCGCTTCGTCGATCGATGATTATAACAGAATCGAGTGCGACTCAATTGGAAGAATGCGGAAACCGCCAGAAGTGTTAGAATACACATTAAATTCAAGTGATTATTAATCATACCATCGAGATGAGTTATTGTTTGCACTAGTCTTTCTGACGCCTTTTGCGGGATTAATTTATGTTCGTTCATATTCGTTCTTACAATTACACTGTAATGTTAATTTATAATCAGAAAACTGCATTATTTCCATGCTTCTGGCTGTATATATGTATGTAAGTATATACTTACATACCTTTAGCTTATGGTCCTTCTATACATAAGAAAAAAATACTTGATTAACTATAAATAGGAAATGTAAACCAACTCAATTTCAAGACAGATTAGAGTGTCATAACATTGTTGTTGAGAATATCTTCTGGATAAGTACCTATAGCTTATTACCAGTAATGGAAATACATCAATTTATGTTCGAAAATAGTTATGAAGTTGTTCTTTACTGAAACTTTTTTCTCATTTTATTTTAATCAAACGTTCTCGACGTATCTACTGGATTGAGAATTGGAAGGGAATTGGTTAGGTACTTAGAAAGCTTATTTAAAGGACTGCACATTCTTAGGAACACAATATTCGATTCTGCATTTTAAGAATTTCCGTTGTGTATATTCTATAAACATTATAGCTCGAGTATTCATACTTCATTTGTGTTAATCTGTATTTCGAGTAACGAATGTCATTTGACATGTATAAGTTCTCATCGGCGCTCTTGACGGCATGTAAGTGGCCGTGACAGCAGTTCTGTCGTGTCTGCGGTATATCGAAAATTCATTTGTTCGACATCGTGAACCACGACTAACCCAACCAACGTTCTGTAAAAGTCACCATCACCATTAATCAATGTTCTTTTTCTAAATATAGAAAATTAAATTTGCAAATATTCATAAATGTAGTATAATCATATTTGTAGCATGATACATACACATCTGTACATACATACATACATATAGGTAATACTTATACTATTTTAAAATATTTTGTTTACTATTGTTTCAGTTTATTTCGTATGAGTTTGAATACGTTATTTATTTCTATCGTAATTGTACTTTTCTTCGAAATCGTTTCTTACATATAATAGCTTTGCGGTTCTAGTTATCGTTAATTTTTGTAAGACATTGGTGGCGTCCACTACACTATACAGCATGATGTAATTACAGTAGCATACATTCAAAGTATCATGTAAATGGTACAAGTATCATAAAAGTTCGAAAGATCTTGACTTGGTTTCACCATATATTCCTACTCCAGAATCTGTTGTTCTTTTTGATCCGTCTGCGCACCAGATCGGGTTTCGAATTCCAAGTTTTTATTTTACTCTCCACTCATCCAAATTTAGGACAACCCTGAAGGATTTGTCGAATCATCTGTTCAAGATGTTGATTCTAGGTTAGCTTCGAATCACGAAGCAGTCGTAAGAATCAAGCATCTTGACGGAAACATATCTTTTCATTCTGATGTTTTAGTGGCTTATTGTTTCATTGCTTTTTCTAGCTTTCTTCTTCTAGTAAAGGGAATTAGTGTTGCTTTTGCAGAATTAACTGTAAGGTTTTCATGTCTACACCACCCTTCTGCTCTTTTCAGAGCTCTTGGCATGAGTTCCGAAATAGTGCCACAGTAGGAACGACAGAACCTCTCCCTGGATGCACCCTCTGCACACCGACACCTGCATTGTTTCACACGTTAGTGATCTTGCAATGAGTCTTTTTTCCAGCATGGACTTAGTGCAATTACAATGTTTTCCGCACCCTAGTTGCTGGCGGCTCTTATCATTAATTTAAAGAGACGTTCATCAAATGGTGCAACATTTTGATTGTTGATAAATTCTGCACTCATGATCCCAGCAGTTTTTCCAAAGCTTTCAGTATGAGTGATGATAGGGTTATGGGTCGGTATGCCTTGGCCTCATCGTACGAGGTCGTCCAGGTTTGAATATAAAGGTTATCTTTACCCTATTCCATGTTTGCGGTATAGAGCTAGACTGGCTCTTTCTTCAAAATGGCATAAATACACAGTTCTATTTGTTTGAGTAGTGACGCTATCTGTCGGTAGGAGTTACTTAAAGTGTCAACTTTTCTTAGCGATGACTTTTTACTGTCCGTTTAGTTATAAGAATGAACGACATCTAAGTGACACTACTTTGCATACTTCACCACAGGAATGATTAACAAACAAGAATAAATATCAAATTAAATGGAAGATATAGCCAACAGTGCTACGGAAATGGATCAAATGTCGGACAAAACCGCAGTCGTGAGACACCCGATATGTAAAAGTAAATTAGAATTGACTGCAATAGTTAATGTCATTTAATTTATTAAAATATGTATATCAACATAAATACTTTAAATATCCGGTGTAATAATTGAACACAATTTCTATGTACACGAAACATTTGTCAACCGTAATAGCATTTATAGTATTCCAATTTGAATATACTAGGTATACAGTGTGTATATAAATAACAAGCATCTCTTAATTGGAAAATTGCAATTTAGCTGCAAAAAGGGAAATTAATATGTCATGTGGAAGCTGACAACCGAACACGCACGTCTATTTACGAACACTACAGTAGCACAAACTCCTAAGCAGTATTAATTTCAGCCAGTAAGAAGTACATTTCTCACCTCATTAAGTACGAAGTTTCCGTGTTATTAATTTACAGCTTCTTTCAATTACGGCTTAATTAACTCCCTCAGTACAGTATGACTGTTTCTATTTACCGTCGTCGCGCGTGTATAAATAATGCCGTGCAACTGATTTCTATCGGACTTATTTCGCCCTTGTTTATTATTAAGCAGTCATTCATACATCGTATTCGCTTTGAAATCACAAGTGTTCCAAATAGCATGAAATGTACGAGTAGATAGATTAAATTGCATATAAAATTGCTGTATGTATTTGTGCACACTTAAGAAACGAAAACCACTTCAGCGATTAAACGTCTAGTGTGTTGTTTTATTATTGGGAATTATAATCTTTTCTATATTCTAATATGTTTGACAATAAGCGTATTCGTTTATCTGTTTGGTCACTGTAGGTTAGTTCAGTTTCTTAAGAAACTTATCTGATTGTGTTTTTTTTTAATAACCAAACTCAACTAATTAAACTCACCTTCCTTTACTTCTCTACTAACCACCCTAAAATTATTTTGACGAAAACGGTTTGATTATTGGTGACTTGTACGTTTTTTTATGTTGCTGGTTCGGCGACTTCAGATTTTTGGTTTGTTCCGGTTTGTTCACTTTAACCAAAGTGAATTAACCAAACAGATAAACGAATACACCTAATGAGTCAAACAAAATTAATAACAAATATATGTTCGGTCAATTGTCGTCATCAGCAAAAGCCTATATGCGATACCATTTCGCAATAAATATTGATTACATTTTGTAGTCTAGATATACCTACACTGGAAATGGTTAAATTAATTTTGTTAAATGTCATAAAAGAATTACAGACTAATATTCGTATTTTACATTAGAATTTAAGAGTGTATACATATTTTATGATCTTATTTACTTACTTATCTTTTTCCCTGATATATCACTTAAAGGTCAATAAAAACGATGTTTTAGAATTAATCAATTTACTCCATTTATATGGTTGGAATAAATTGATTATTTTTTAAACATCGTTTTTATTGACTTACAAGTGGAACATCAACAGAAATGATTAAGATTATGAGAAACTATAATGAGGATGATCGGCGGTGATTTTTATTTGAATTGTACTGTGAATAATATCGGATCGACTTTTGCATTTGCCAAATTAGTTAGTGACGGTATTAGTATTTCTATGCTTACTTACTCCTTCCATATAATTAATTATTGCACTGAATAAAAGGTATTTTTCTTGTCAATGAAAGTGGGCTAGCATAATACCGTTGCCTAAATCAGCATCACCTACCTAATATAATGTTTTTAAGCCAATTAGTATCTCTACAATTAACAAGATATTAGAAAAGATTGTGTTTGACCATTTGTTAAAATACTTTAATCGTTATTCTATCATACCTGATTGCCAGTATGATTTTCGAAAAGGACATAACTATAAGGTGTCTCTTTTAAGGCTTACTAGGGACAGTCTTCAGATGAAGAGGCCAGACTAACGTTACTACTACTGTATTACCACATTACACCAAGCTGCTTGATACTGAGTGTATTAAATGCTATTATCAATTTTTTGATTTTGTGGGTTGTTCTCAGCCTGCTATCGATACGCTTGATTCGTATTTGTCTAATTGTCTTCAATCGTACGTCTGCGGAATATGTGTTCTATGTACACTGATTCGTCTGTGACGTGGGGATCCACCACAAGGCTTTCTCTTGGGACTTCTTCTATTTTATCTTTTATATACTTGCCGATTCATATACCTGCTACTCATATCGACGATGCAAGAGCAAACATTGTATGTATCTCATCAGGACCAGATTGCTATGTTTTCCCGGAGTTGTTCTTTCTTAATCCCAAAAAAGTCAGATTATTCTGTTTGGAAAGGGTAGAGAAGTAGCTTTGAACAAAAATCAATTGAGTATAATAATAACTAGAACTAACTAGAATTAGAATTTGAGGAGGGGGTGATATTGCGCTGCGACCCAATGATCTATTGTGCCATCCTACGTGAGCTAAAAGTTGTGGGTATTTAAACACAGCTATAGGCCGTCATCCAGTCTAAGGGCTTTAATAATCGACAATAGCTGTCACGGCTTCAAAGAGGGTATTTCTCCCTCATCAATGACATCTTTACCAAAATTGCTGTCACGAATTACTGCAATAGACATGCAGTTGGATATCCGGTGTTCCGGATTTTCGTTTTCCGCCACGTAAAGCCTGCATTCGCGATTGTGTTTCAAACCTAGCCTTATAATGTTTTCCACAAAGTGGTAGTGCCCTGTGAGAAAACCCGCAAGTACATGTAGTTTGTCTCTACTCAATCCTAGCAAACTCCTTGTCCTTTGCTTATTGAAGTTGCCTGAGTTTCTGTTCCCTGTTCCCTATCCTTGTGTTTTATATTATAGCTGAGTGTTCCTACTCCGCAAAACGGTTGCGATCCCACAAACGATGTTTTGTGCACCTTTTTTGCTAATAAATTAGCTTTGACGTTGTCTACTGATTCCAGTGTGTCCTGGTACCCAGCATAATGGAACACTGTTCTCCTTGCCTAGATTGTTTTATTTCTCTACGCATTCACAAGACAAATTTCGATCTGACTATGATAGAATCCAGCGGCATTATGGCTGCTTTAATGATAAATTAATGTATTATCTCTGTTTAACCTTCTACCAGAAGTTTTGTGAAGTCATTATACCCCTTCTGATCAATCTTTGGTATTAAACTAAAAAGTATCTTATATGAAGCTATATAGTATTGCCTTTATCCGATTGTTGTTCGGCGTTTGATGGAACATGTTTGGATGTGGTAGGTAAGGGTGCAGAATTTATGTCTTCGTTTTATTTTTGGCGTACGTAAATAGGATCGTAGTTAACATAAATTAAACAAACTTGGTTGGTTGAACATGACTGGCACGATTCTATTCCGCTCTTTGAACCCCGTACTTCTGACTCTCTCACAAATAGAGGTCAACCTGTCTTACTCCTTGTCTTACTACTTACTCATCTTCTATGGCATCACTACTTTTGCTATGCGAAATAATGCTACCCACGAATACATCGTTTATTGAATCTTCATTAGTACGCACTTAACTCGTACATCAGTTCGACGAAGAAAATAAATAACTAGAAAGTCTAGATTATCTAGTTCATCAAACTG
>SMLS01047114.1:0-10774 GCA_004785975.1 Popillia japonica | reverse complement strand
AGGTTAAAGGATAATCATAACACAATCAACTAAATTAGATATGTTTTGGGGGTCATCTAACACTTGCGCAGGCACTAGTATGAAAATCTTAATCTCTATAATCTACATACAACTAATATGCAAGATACATCAAATAAAACAGCTCCAACTACTCCCATTTTGAGCTTAAGTTTTATTTAACATATTCCGAATTTCTAAAACAACCAGGTGTCTTGGATAGAAATTCCAGGCGGTCAGTACAAGAAGACAACGTATACGTCAAAGAGGAAATGGTGCTTGGGGTGTAATATTAATTTTAAAAGTAAAAAATAAAAAACAAGAGAGTGAGCGAAGAGCTTCGTACCTGAGTTCTCACCTGGGTCAGGGCCTCCATTCGCTGCTTCAGTTGTTCTTCCATTTCGGGTAGATTCGAGTATTGAGCGAGTTTCTGTTCGGCCAATTCTAATTTCTCTTGTATCGCCGCTATCTTCTCATCTTGTAGCTTCAAATCAGAAAAATGGTAATCTTTCAGTTAAGTAACTGGGACTTATTTTGCCGTAGTAATTGTTGCAATTTATATCGAAATAAGTCCAGTTAAAATAACTGTTTTAAAAGGTGTTAATACATTTAAACTTCTTAAGAACTATAGAACTGCAATCAAGTATTATAGACACGCTGATACAGTAGGTAAGGTTGGTAATATGTTACTTGTGGACGCTCAACGAGAAGATGTGATTGTTTTAAAAGAACGTTTTCATTTGCCAGATGCAGTAAACAGACAAAATTGCAGTGATTGGTCTGAAAACAGTTCACTCAGGGACTACATTAACGATCATTCCATACTACCAAAGTAACAGTGTGGCTGTCTTTACTTCTGGTGTCATTGGTCGGTGATGATATTAAGTGGCCACCACGATTGTCAGAGTTGACGCCCTATGGGGTTATTTCAAGTCCAAAGATTTTGATAATTAAAGAAGTTGAAGCAATCAGACCCGACATGACTCGCAGAATCATGGACGTCTCAAGCAATGCTTCAACAATGGAGGGGGTCATTTGCTTTCTTAGTTCTCCTGATAGGACAGTTCTTTCTGCCGCTCCCTGTATACAATCAATGTTTTCACAACTGCTATGAACAACAATCATGCCATGAACTACAATCTTGGATGCCTCAATCAATGCTTCAACAATGGAAACGATCATTTGCTCTTTTAGCTTCCCTGATATGACAGTTTTTTCTGCCGCACCCTGTATACCATAAATGTTTTCACAACGGCTATGAACAAGAATCATGCCATGAACAACAATCTTGGGACTGCTCAATCAATGCTTCAACAATCGAAACGATCATTTGCTCTCTAAGCTTCCCTGATAAGACAGTTCTTTCTGTCGCACCCTGTATACCATACATGTTTTCACAACTGCTATGAACAACAATCATGCCATGAACAACAATCTTGGACTCCTCAACCAATGCTTCATCAATGGAAACGATCATTTGCTCTCTTAGCTTCCCTGATAGGATCGTTCTTTCTGCCGCACCCTGTATACCATACTTGTTTTCACAACGGCTATGAAGAAAAATCATGCCATGAACAAGAATCTAGGACGCCTCAATCGATTCTTCAAAAATGGAAACAATCATTTGCTTTCTTAGTTTCCTAGATATAACAATTTTTTCTTGCGCACCCTGTATACCATAAATGTTTTCACAACTGCTATGAATAACAATCACGGCATGAACCACAATCTTGGACGCCTCAACCAATGCTTCAACAATGGAACCGATCATTTGCTCTCTTAGCTTCCCTGATAGGACAGTTCTTTCTTGCGCACCCTGTATACCATAAATGTTTTCAGAACTGCGATGAATAACAATCATGCTATGATCGACAATCGTAAACGCCTCGACCAATGCTTCAACAATGGAAACGATCATTTGCTCTTTTAGCTTCCCTAATAGGACAGTTCTTTCTGTCGCACCCTGTATACTATAATTGTTTTCATAACTGCTACGATCAAAAATCATGCCATGAACAAGAATCTAGGACGCCTCAACCGATTCTTCAAAAATCGAAACGATCATTTGCTCTCTTAGTTTCCTAGATATAACAGTTCTTTCTGCCGCACCCTGTATAAACGCTTTCACAACTGTTAAACTTGAATTTTTGCAAATATTGTATTAAATCAAGTGGACCGAGTAGGCATTCATTGCCTTCCTTCGCTGCGACTTTCAAGATTCATTGTGAGTAACCTTAATCGTTTAGTCCCAATAGATTCCTAAGGTTCTCCTTTAGAAGCTTAATCCAGTATCTTATTGGGAGCCATGGCTTCAACATCGACCGGTTCCAAATACTCCTGCTGGAAGTGGTGGTATCACCACCAACTCTTTTTATAGTCTTAATTATGAACTATTGATCAAAGTCTTTTGTTTAGTCTCCCACTACTAAAGGTGACCTCTGACATGACTTTAGTTAGACCACAGAATGGTTCTAATCCAGTTAATCAGAATTCCAGTCCTATCATTGCAAAGCCTCGAATAGTGATCATTAGAATCTCTAGCAGTTTTCCGGATAAATGCGCAGACCAATGCCCCATCAGACACACGGGTTGGAAATCACTTTAAATCTCACAAATGTAGTGTGGTTTTTTCCAACTAATTTACAAAGATTTGTGAGATTTAAAGGGATTGCCAATCTGCAGCTAATTCGATGGTGCCAAGAATATATCACGTGCTCGTCGTGCACCCTGTGTAAAGCAGAGTTTATTCAAAGCTAGGCGATTGAACACTGCTAACAGTCTCTCAATCAGAATGAGCAAGCAAACGAGAAACGACATATCTTGCCCAAATTTGAATTTGGCGGCTGTGAAAGTATTATATTATGCTATCCGCCAAAAAAACACTTAGCTGTCCATATTTAGCAACAATAATTGAAGCGTGCTAAGGTTACTAAATATGGTAAAACGCACTGTACATAGGCGTAGGAATAATGAACATAACCTATACATAACAATATACATAACAAAATGACAGCCTATTAAACTACTCGACAGCAAATAAAAATGCATTATGGGTAAAGGTCTAATTAGAAGACAGTTCTGATAAAATTAGAAACAAATATAGAACCAGTACGCTTCAATATTTGTTGTTCGCACGTTATAAACATAATTTTCGTTGATGCGCCAAGATGGATGTCTTATGGTGTGAGCTCACAACCTTATGTCGAATTCTATTTCTCAAGCTCATTAACGTAAATTTCAAGGATTTTCATAACTTTAATGTTTGTGTGGAGAGACTACGACCGACGTGAGTATTACGCATTCTTATGACGTATAACACTTTTGTAAGGTTGCAAGATGTCATCACCAACGTCAATATTCCATATTGATAAGTAGTTTATGTTTCATGATGGGGTTGTTCGCAAACTTCCAACTCTTCCGACTTTATGCAGAAGATATGTACAGCTTGGCAAAGTTCAACTGAAACAGTGAGTCATCACTGCGCACGAAAGCGGAGCGAACTCGATGACCTCGTTATACTACTAGCCAAAAGTAAAGTGCCAGTATTTTATTTATATGTAGTACCTTGGTTGGCGCGGTTGACACGATGTTCCAGACATTTTGACCGGCACTATTACTATACGTGTGTGTGGGGCTCGTGTCACTATATTCTATTATTCGCCACGCCCACATCATCGAACGTGCAAATCACAGAGTACTGCATGATGACGTGCTCTTCAAAACGGCAGGAGTCTTCGGTGATTGCATTTCATTTCTTCGTTGCCTAATTACCCGAATTGACCCCGGCGTAACCCAACCCACTTGTACTACTGCGCTGTTTCAGTTGAACTTTGCCAAACTGTACACAATGCGCTGGAGCTGAGGCAGTCTACAAGGACTGTATTCATCAGCTTTGCCCATACTTTTTGATTCGGTATGGTAAGACAGCCTTTTATATGAAATAAGCAATTTTGGTAATCATTTTGACACGCTCCTATGTGGCTGCCAGAACTTTTTCAATCAATATGGCAAAGGGCTGGATGACATTTCTTGGCGTACAGCAAGTCTCACTTTTAGGTTCTGAGTTTTTCAGTTCTTTTACAAGCGACGCACCAAGATCTGGTTGGCTGTGTTCGTAAAGGATACGACCACAATCTGAACACCACCTGCAAAATTGACGCTTTATGTGTATGGGAGTAGAAACGCCAAAGGCAATGTCATTCTCCGAGGAACGAAATGCTCCAGCCTCCTATACAGTAGTATCTTGGTTAATCTTGGAGATAAGGTTAATTTTTCGAGAGCACTCCCCCGCTGCTCCTATCCCTTTTTGTGTTTGACTGGAAGATTTCTTTAACCCGGAGGATTAAATGCACGATCTACAAGAACCTATCATTAACCCTTTGCGGTAGTTTGTCTAATCTCATTCCCCTGCATGAAGAAGTGCCTTGCATTGAAGAAACACCTGTAGCTCAGCTTCTGTTGGAAACAGTTTCAGTTCTTGTTGACAACAGTTCTACACTATGAATCATACGCTTACATATTAGAGCCAGGTTATGTGTACGAGGTGCAAACAAAATTACAATACACTTTTATCCCCTTCAACATACTCCCCTCCCCTATCTATACACCGTTGCATACGTGCCTTCCATTGTTCGAAGCAATGCTGTAGGTCATTCTTTGTGATACTGCGCAATAACTCTACCGTTTTTTCTTTTACGTGTTCCACCGACTCAAAATATGTTCCTTTCAATACACTTTTCACTTTTGGGAAGAGATAAAAGTCGCACGGAGCAAGATCAGGCAAATACGGAGGATGTTCTAGCACAGGAATGCACTTTTCAGCTAAAAACTGCTTCACAGACAGGACGTTGTGGGCTGGCGCATTGTCTTGGTAAAGAATCCATGAGCCGTTCTTCCATGCATCTAGTCTTTTCTTCCTTACACGTTCATCAGAACACCTTGGACATCGACAAACACGCTCAGCATTGCCTTCAGCTTGGATTTGCTCATTCGCGCTTTTTTCATTTTTGGCGATGAGGGGTCTTCCACTGCATGGATTGACGTCTAGTTTCCGGGTGATACTGGAAAATCCATGTTTCGTCACATATGATGACATTTGTGAGCAAGTCTGGATCATCTGCGAGTCGTGCTATGATGTCAGAGCGAATGTTCTTCCGATTGTCTTTTTGTACCTGAGTGAGGGTTTTTGGAACCAATTTTGCACCAACTTTTCTCACGTTTAATTCATCATGCAAAATTTGCCTCACTGTCTCTTTGTTAATGTTTAACATGTCGCCAATCACCCGAATACTCAGACGTCGGTCTTTCCGCACAATTTCGCTGACTTTCTGGACGTTTCCTTCACTTCTGACAGTCACAGGTCGTCCGGGACGTTTCTCATTTTCAACTTCTTCCCGACCTTCAGAAAACAGTTTGTGCCACTCAAACACTCGTGCACGTGACATAGCAGGTTAATGCGTTGCTGTACCGTTCACTATGATCACGGCACGACTAGACAACAGCGTCCCCTACAACCAAGTCTCAAAACCAAACTAAAGCAGGTACGACGACGAAACGAAGTATGCTTGCTCGGGAAGGACTAAGGTCGACTACATTCCACTGACAACCTCCCACCATGCGACCACGGGGTAGGAGGGGCGCAGTCTCGCAGCTCGTATATTGCTAGAGAGCGCTATTGGGTTTTTTGTTGGAAATTTAGTTTTATTAAATAGAAAAAAAGACGGTAGGTAGACTGGCAACTCAGTCGAAGCTGAAAACCAATTCTCACACCTTTATCCCCTCCTAAAATTGAGTACGCCGCGTTAGCCTATAACACCAAAACTGTACCACCCTGTCTATAACATTTGGCTGCAGCTCAAATTATATCTAACATTCCGAATAATTGCCAGCATGACCTGGTTTCTTTTCGCTTTTACATCTCATTATACGACCAGTCAATGTCAAGTAAGTGTTTATTTCAGTAATTAGCCACTCCTTTCCTTTTTTTATAAGAGAATGGTTAAGTTTTAGTGAAGTGGATAATTATTTCCGAGAAACAGAAGAAAAGTTGTACACACAACTTCAAATTATGATACAAGGATCGCCAAAAACGAGTTTAAATAAAAAGGTGGACCAATCACAAGCATACATAGGAATTTACCTTAATTTGTGCTTCTTTATGTTGAAGCTCCTGCTCCAATTTCTCGTTGAGATCGTGCAACGACGTGGACTCGCGTTGCGCGTTCAAATACCTTTTCTCCAGCGTCGCGATCCTCTCCTCTTGATCTTCCTTTTGAGCAACGTTCTCGCGCAGATCGCGCTGTAACTTCGAATTGGCCTCCTGCGCCTTCGACAGTTCCTTCTGCGCCTTGGACAAGTTCTCCTCGAGTTCTCCGACGCGGTTGGTCATTTCGGCGATGCGCCGTTGCCAAGTGCTGATCTCGCCGGTCTGTGACAAAAAAAAAACGGGAAAACGTGAATAGATTAAGCGAGGATGTGAAGTTAGAGTGCGCTGGTTGAAATGACTGCTGGCGGTTCGTTTTAGAAATGGTAAGGCGTTTCGTAGTTAAGTGACGGTCAAGGTCTTACCTGCTGTTCCAGCGCCTGTTGGAGGTCGGCGATTCTAGCTGACGTTTCGGCGTCTGTCGCGTCCATGCCGCCGTTGGTAAGACGCGGCTTCGGCGACGCCTAACCCCACATACAAACATGCCACATCACAACATCTAAGTTACTTTCTTAACATGCAATTATGTTCAGAAACAGATATACGCAATAATCAAACGTATGTATTTGAAGCTTCAACACGATAGTAATACGATTTAAATTTTCAAATACATATGATTATTCTAAATATTCATAGGGTGTATGTATATAATACCGTGTTCAAGTTGTAACAATATATGTATTTGTTCTAATAAAAGGTTCTTTCCAACAACGCTTAGAACCAGTTCAGAATTAGCCAGTGCATGCGCAAAATGAAATGCATATTCCAACGAGTAAAGAACTGGAATCGGGATAGAAAAGTCACTATTCCTAAAGATTACGAACTAGTACCAGAACAAATTCAAGAACGGTAAAACCAGTACCTGATTCAAGGTAGGAACTACTAGAATCGACATGCGTACAACGCATGTTGTAGGTATTTCTACTGTCAGATTTTAAGTTTTGTTGTTTTGTTTTTTAAATAAATAGATAAACACTAAAACGAGCGATTTTGAGTAGGATAACATTTACTTTAACTTAGGTACAAGCGAAGAGGACGCATTAGAATTATTAATAGGAAAAAATCGTGTAAAAAATGATAATTTTTTAGGTAGTGTACAACATTCAAAATAATGTTTACCTGCCATGTTGATACATTATTTTTAGGTTAAGCTATCTGTCAATATTTGTAACAGCTGAGTATAAGTTCCAATTTGTGTTCCAACGAACGCTTATTTAGAATTAGTTCTGAACCGGTAGAGAAATCGCGCTTGCGCACTTTGCAGTTATGAACGGGTTCTGGAATTAGTTCTAATGGTATTGTTGGAAAGAACCTAAACTGATTCATTCACGTTTCACTTATTTTAAAATCAAATGTTTGGCTTAACATTTTTTTACTTCATCAACAGATGGCACGATATTACAGAACACACTGCAGTGGAAAATATATACACTGCCGTTAAAAAGTTTGAACACAAGTATGATGTTTATAAATATATTATGAGTGATTGTAAACTTAACTTAATTACTTCTGTCATAATTATGAACAATTCAGTTTCTATTTAACGAATTAAAGTATCCCGCCGTCAGCGCCATCTCTCGGATAACAATGGCACTATTTAGAGCAAACTGTTCACTGTAATCATCAACAGATGGCTTTTAAACTAGGTGTATGTTATTATCTATCTTTTTTTTTTTCAAGATAATCGATTACTAAAACACTACAACTATCACACACACACACACGCCTAACTAGATAATCTGCTGTCAAAACCACTGTCTTCCAGCCGATTGGATAGATTCGTTTGACCTTAGGAAGCCGTAGAATTGCAACACAGATAGAAGATTAATGACCTTCATTTCGAAAGAGGTCCTCCAACGAGGAAAGGAGTAAACTAAAAAAAAAATAAGTAGACGACGGTCGTTCTAACTGCACAACACTCCCTAAGATGACAGATCGCTTCACCAACCACATCCACAACTACTTGGTGGTTATCTTGACGTCCGTCTATGATTAGGCGTATTCGTTTATCGGAACGGTAAGAATATTGGTTACTTGTACGTTTTTTTTTAATGTTGCCGGTTTGATGACTTCAGATTTTTGGTTTGTTCCGGTTTATTCACTTTAACCAAAGTGAACTAACCAAACAGATAAACGAATACGCCTATCATGCAAGGGTGCGATCAGATTTACAGATCGTTTATTATCTTAACACCCGTATGAAAATAATTGCCATGATGTTTATCTAATATTTTATATTTGTGAACGACACCGGTGAAAATGTTTCACTATTTGTCTCCATTCTTTCTTTATTTTTAATCATTCTTTCTTTTATTTTAATATCTTATATCTGCACTGTTTTGAACTTGCATGTAAACTAATATGGAGTACATGATATCGAAGACTTCCACGGCCCGAGTCTCTGTAATGAGGGTTTCCGGGTGTTGACCGTGTCATGATTAGTAAAATATATACAGTACAAAATAAAAATAAAATGCACAAGATATATAATAAACTCGACGTTTCGCCACTAATGTAAGCGGCTTCTTCAGGAGCAAAAGATGTAAACTGGGTGGGTACCAGACGGTCACGGTAACTCAACGTGTAAACCACGCTAGAGGCGAAAACCTTCTGACAAGGAAAGACCGATTACAGGGGTATATATACGACTGTGCAGCGATGCGGATCAGTGAACACTGGCCGTTGAAGCGGAAAGGACCCGTTTCCAAATGCTAGAGAGTTGGTAACCATTGTCGCGATTGAGATTTTGAGGATGTTTTTTGATCTCTATCGCTTCCCTTATCTTTCGAGGAAAATAGTGTTGCGACTTACTTACGACAGATGTCTGATCAAAACAAATTTTGTGACCCGTGTCGAGGAAATGTTCAGCTAAGGCTGACTGCGCGTCTTAACGTATCGTTGATACTCTTTGATCCTGGTTTGAATTGAGCGTCCGGTTTCGCCAATGTATACTGAACCACAATCGCAGGGAATTTTGTAGATGCCTTTGCAGGAGAGAGCATGACGGGCGTCCTTGGCTGAGGGAAGAATTTGCGAGATTTTGTTAAGGGGTTTGAAAGTGGTTTTGATGTTTTTCTTACGAAGAATTTTGCCGATATGATCAGTAACGCCGTGAATGTAGGGGAGAACGGTGGTAATTTGATGACCAAATTACCACCGTTCTCCCGTGTTACGTTCAGTACGTTCAGTTTGCGCATGTCGGGCAAGCATTAACTCACTCGAAAGATGATCGAAAAGTTGTTTACATGGACGTTCTTCAAAGCAAATTTGAACGATATGGATAATTCAACTGGTTTCAATGTCGATAAAATTTGAACGGTTTAGTGTGAAAAGTTGTCGCTCAGATGTCGTCCAACGTTAAATCTGAACGCACCCCAATTCTCTAAACGGAAAGTCGTAAAGGATATATTTTGTATCCAAATTTGTTGACACAATTTATGTGGAAAGACAGATGCAACAATACAGAATCTAAAAAGCGAGTTATCTAGGTGGAAGTTGGTTTGAGTTGATTTTGACACAAAGTCAAAGGCATCTAAAGGATACTAGACTTCTTCCATTAGTTATGAAAGCCTTTACAGACGATAGTTTCGAAAATAGCCAAATATATTTGGGAGCTGATGTAGAAACCAATATAGCTACATAGATGGGGGCTGGTTTTAAAATAAGCCGAAAACGTCAAAACCATGTGGTTTTAAGACAAGGCGGTTAAGCTCGAGAGATTACCCGTTCTCTCTAGTTCCTCTTTCAGTCTGTTTAGCAGTAACTGTTCATGTAACTTTCGCTCCACATTTAGTAGACATATGGGTCTAAATGAGTCAGGTCTATCAGTGGGATCCTTCCCTTTTCTAGGCAACACTAGCTTTGCTCTTTTCCATGCTCTTGGAAAGATGGATCTACTCGCTAATTCATTCATAACCGTTAACACGTACTCCGGCCGATCTGTTACCTTCTGTTTGATCACTTCCGCTGGGACATTTCCGGGACCTGGTGCTTTACCAATTTTTAGTTTTCCGCAAGCGTTTTGCAGTTCGGCAGTCGTGAACTCCACAAACTTGGTTGCGGACAGAAACGACACTGTATCATGAACAGGGGACAAGTAGTTCGCGATTTCCACCGTCTTTGACATTGTCAGACAGACTTTGGCGGGCTCACTACTTCTAGTGTAGAGTCTTCTCCTATGAGTACACTCTCTTCGAGCATCGGCTATTTCTTCTGACCACCAGTATACCGGCTTTCTACTTGTTATTGGTTTCCTTTTCAGCATGGCTTTGTTGCATATTCTCATCAATTCTCTAGAGAAATTTTCCACTGGCGTTTCGGATTTCTCGTACTTAATCTCTCTAACTGCTTTGGTGCCATGGCCACCCACATAGATCCCCTGATCTAAACCCAGTTGATTTCTGCATTTGGGGATATTTAAAACATCTGGTATATTCAAGGCCAATTAATAATGTGGGTGAACAACAGCAGTGATTAGAAAACAAATGCTATACAAACAGACAAAGTCCAGGGTTGTTTGAAAGAATACGAGCTTCCTTTCGGCGAAAATGTTTGTTTATAAAAATGCAATTTTTT
>ML215942.1:974-15366 GCA_004785975.1 Popillia japonica | reverse complement strand
CAAATTTTCAATTGCTGATGCCGCAAATCTATGGTTGCATCTAGAACTGCCAGAAAATTTTGATAACAAATTCAAAGGGGCAATACAAAAAAGAAAAAATATGGGGTTAAACATTTACGCATTGGTGGCACATTACTTGCATCCAGATTATAACAACAACAACGATCTTCCCAGAGAAGCTAAACAACAAATCAACAGCTTCTTTTTAAAACATCTGAGTAGCAATGGTTTAGAAGAATTGGATTTGTTTCAAAACAATTTCAGATTTTTTTAAATATGTCGTCCAAAGAAAATTGCTAATCCAATACTGTTTTAGAATCTAACCGAAGTGGAATGTCCCAATTTAGCGGGTTTAGCCATAAAATAATTAAAAATTCCGGCTGCATCGGAGCAGATTGAACGCGTGTTTTCAAGTTGGGGACATGTTCACTCTTTTTCAAGAAACCGTCTGACATTTGAGCGATCAAAAAAGTTAGCACATATTTATTACACGCTCAGAATAAGCGACAAGGAATATTTAAATAACGAAGAAACTGATAATGAATAGTTGTTTTCAGTTATCGTCATTTGTTTTTTATTTTGTTTCTTTAATGAAATTCTATATTGTTTTCTTTTGTTTGTTGCAGTACTTATATATGTAAAATAAGAATTATTTTCACATATTAAAAATTATTCAATCTTACTTCATATGTGTCTTCTTTAGCCAAAAATTTAAAATATAGGTTTATCGGCCAAACCTAAAGAATATGTAAAGAAAACGTAAAGAATATGTAAAGAATCTTCATGTAAACAACGTGTTTGTTTACGTGTCAACAATTGCGTAAAGTTCTTGGTGTATATTACATGCTCAACCAGTAGTTACTAGGTTTTACACAAAATGTGTCTTTACACCAGTCACAACGTACGTAATCCATTTTTAATAAAACTAATCAGATAATTTCTAATTAATCCCCCAAATTTAATAATATTTATTAAAATATAATTCATATATTTACCTAGCATAATTTTAAATGAAATATTCAAACGAACAATAATATCTCGAATTTGAATTAACTGTGACTATTATTAAAACATCCACAATAGAATCCTTCACATGCACGTTTGTATGCCATAGTAATGTCCCCGATATGTGCCTATACATGTATATCCATTTCTCTCCGTTAACCGCAGATTCCAAATTCTGCAAATTTCGAATATGAGACCGCTTGAAAATTATTATTTGCAATATTTATTTTAATTTATACCGGATTAATTTGCTAAAATAACACGCAAAATGCACTGAAATATTACGGACAAATAAATTTCAATTAGTCGGTTTATTTTTTCCGTTTTCCTGTGCGGGTGTTACGCCACCCCCCGCCCCTCGCCGAACAGTTAATGTTGGGAAATTAACCCCCAAAATGCGGAACGGAGCGGGTGTGGGACGTGTAACGGGGATTATTTCGCGCAATTTCATCTAAAATGAAATAATTTACAACAATCGCGTATTTTCCTGAATGATATACCCGGAGGAGGAGCGATGAAACCTAAACTGGGATGAGGGGATGAATTTATAAAAATATGAATTGAAATCTTAATGTGAAACTTTTTCTTCGTCGATTAATACAAAATATAAATATAATTTAAATTTCGCCAAATTATATCGGTCAAACGGTATCCAACTCGTCAATTTATAACGAAAGACAATATTTATCTCGCTATCTCGCATAGTAACCGCATAAAAACGCTCAGTTTCCGGGACAAAACAAGAGAACGACATTCAAAAAATAACTCGTGAAAATATTTAGTCCGTTGAAGACGGACCAACCGACTCCAGACTGGGACTGTTATAATTACTGGCAAGATTAAAACAGAGTCGCGGTCGAGTACGGTTAGATCTGGAAGCGGCGGAGTGATTCATCAACGGAAAGAGCAACTCGTGGTTTCACCGGAGCCGGAGTTACTCCGGAGAGAGAGTTTCGGACTCTTAACCAGAGACAGTGGAAATGAGATGAGGCGATTCCCGGACCACATATTTTCATTTCACGTTTTGTTTACCGACGCGTAATTTCATATGTTCCGTCTAGTGGATGTTTTTTTTCTGAAAAAAGCAAGATAATGCATTTTGTCGGAGGTTTTTCCTACCGACGTCGTGATGAAAGAATAATTTATTTGCGGAGTGAGTACGTAGGAATTAAGTATGTATAAGGTTGAAAGACCTACAATTTTCTATCAATTAACACGCAGTTGTTGCCAGCGTCCTTTTTAGAGAACATGACACAGTTTCCTGCACTATCTTACGTCATGCAATGAAATTTCTGCAAGATCCATTCCATATTGAAATTATTCACAGTTTTGTCGAATATTCCACATAATCGTCCAGGTGATATATCTTTCCATGAAATATGTTCCTTTTTGAGCATATTCCTTCTTAGTCATAATAATAATAATAATAATAAATTTCTTAGTCATAATAATAATAATAATAATAAATTTTATTGCCCAACAGACGTAAGTACATCCAATTACAGGACAAACGTTAATTAAATACATGACTATGTTTTAACTAAATCAAAAATACAACACGAGCAAAAGTAGTATAAAATAAAAAGTAAAATTAAAATTATTCTAACTTAATACAATTTATGATTGAAGATAATCTAGACCAGTGTATATCTACTAGCGAGCTTAAATTATTATTGTAGTAGTTACAAATACTGTACAGTGGCGCCTGAGACATAACATTAGTTTGCGCATGAGCGCAGTAGAATGTATTAGCTTGGCGTACATAATACTGGGGAACTGCAAAACTCAATGAATTAGTGAGGAAAAGGACGTAATTAATATCTGGTAATCTAGAGGGCCACGCTTCAGGAAACTGTCTGTTGATAACATCGATGCCAAAAGTGTTCCTTAACGCTGTATTCTTGCAACAACGGTATTGCATAATTAGTAATCACGAAGCATGTTCAAATAACGCTGGCCAGTTACTGTAGGTGGAGTTGTTCTTCCAGTCTCAATTTGTTAAACAAAGATGGGTCTATGGTTTTTCCCCCCATAAAAATCATAGGCCAACAAGACTTATTGCGCCCCCATATCGTTTACGCTCTCCAGCCCAGTTGCACCTGTGAGAGAAAGTGTGCGAACTGGTCGAGAGTTAATTTCTCTAGTCTGGGTTCGTCCAATCTGTCGCCTTTCATACAGGGCAGTCGAAAAGGAGATGCACGGGAGTTTCCTCCGTGTCTCCGCAGCTTATACACTGAGGAGAGTTAGCTGAGCCCATGCGAAACAGGTGTTTGTTCAGTGTGCAGTGCTCAGTTAGGATGCCTCTTAGCATCCTTAACCTGAGCCTGCTCAAAGAGACGGCTTTACGGAGCCTATACGGATGAACCCCCAGCATTTTACAGTGTCTTATTCCAGTGAGTCCCCTCCAGTGGGACCGGTGTCTGGCAGCGAGCTGTGTTCTGACGAAAGCCTTGACGCAACCGTAAGAACTCCCACACGTCGGTTGCGGACCTATGTGTAGTCGTTCACTGGCTGTTCTGGCTTGCCCGTCAGCAATTTCATTCCCCCTGATCTTGGAGTGACCCGGCACCCATCTCAGCGTAACGCTGTAAAGTTCCGCCAGTTGTTTCAGCTTCCTATGGCAGTTTAAAACCACCACGGAATCAAACTTGACAGCTTGCAGAGCCTTGAGGGCACCTTGGCTGTCCGATAAGATTTCCACCGCTTCATTCCCGTGCGAGGAGGTTAAGATTTCTTCCGCGCACGTCTGAACTGCTATAATTTCGGCCTGGAAAACGGAGGGGGAGCTAGGCTAATGGATTCGCCATGTAGTGCCCCTTTCTTCCAGATTCCAATACCCGTGCCATTTGGCATTTTGGAGGCATCTACAAACCAGCGTTGAAGCTTTTGCTTGCGTTTGCGGATGTCGGTTGTAGCAGTCTCCCTGGTACTACTTTGTAGTTTCTGGTGAAACTAAAGATGGGCGGGATCCTGTCCGGCCTAACGGACAGTGGTGCCGTATTTTCGATGTAGGTGAATATGCCAGTGTGGTCACCGGTTCTGCCAGTGAGACCCTTGCATCCACTACACTTTAACATGTGGGCCCCCAGTGCAGCCTCTGACCACAACGCCAGGTGTAGCGGAGGGAGACCTATTATAGCCGCTATGGCCGCCGTCAGGGTCGAGGACATGGCCCCCGTGATGCCCAGGCAGGCAATCGTCTGAACTTTGCTCAGGGCACTTAGCGCATACTCTGGCTGGCTTTGTGCCACCAGAGCAGTGAAGCATAAGTTATGGAGGGTGTTATGACGTTCGTGTACAGCCAATGCACCATTTCAGGTTTCAGCCCCCACGTTTTGCCATTTGCCACATTGCTCGGCAGGCGCAAAAGCATCACATTGCTTTGTTTGTCACTTGTTCCAGGTGTGATTTGTACGTCAGTTTGGCATCCAAGATTACACCCAGATCTTTCGCCTCGCCGGATATTGGTGTCCTGGAGGCGAAAATGGTCGGGCACCGGACTTCAGACAAATTTCTTTTCCAAGTGAGCGGAACCATTTTTGTTTTCTTGCGGTTGACGTTAAGCTCCTCCTTTTGCCACCACCTCTCTACGAGTCTGAGCGCGACTTGCATCCTTTCGGATACTGCGCCCCCAAACCTACCGCAGACCATGATGGTGATATCGTCGGCATAGCCCTGTGCGTGGAAACCCGCCGGCCGGCTGCCACCGATGCTTTTACAGTGCAGAGGTTCAGTAAAATTTCGACCGTCCTGTTTCTTAATATGGAACTGATCTACTGTCTGATTTGTGGTTCAACTCCACGCTTTCGCAAAGCTCTTTCCATTGACGAGAAGGACGCCCTGTTAAAGACTCCCTCGATGTCCAGAAAAGTAGCCAATGCAATTTCCTTGTTCCTGAAAGCAGTCTCCAGTCTATGGGTCTATGGGTCTATGATAAAACGTGATGTAAAGCCGCAACAGACGGTCAGTCTTAAATCGTCCTTGTTGAATAATCACTTTTGGATAGGTTATTTATTGACCAAATTCGACAATTGTGCGTCTTCACATCACCATTAAGTTCAACATGTCCTTCATCAATCCAAAAAATGATCAAATCAAGCGACAAAATCATTTCTTTTCATTCTATCAGCTTATTTAGTTCAAATAAAATCTATATATCTTATATGGATAAGAATTGGGCCTGCAGTTGTCTTACTTAATTCGAAACGTCCAGCTATTTTACTGACACTAGTGTTCCATATTAGTTTCCATGTGCTAAATCATCGCGTTTTTTGTAAAACTTCCGAAACTACAATGTAGTGATGATAGAAGGCGTTCCTGATTTCTTTCTATCCATCACAGAACCAGTTGCCTCAAATTCTGCTTTTTGCGTTTTAGAAAAGCACTCAAAAACATTGGCCACGTTTAAAACTATTTAACGTATGTACAAAATCGGCTTAAACCTGCCATAAAACTCCACATAAACGTCGACATCCATAATCCCATTGACCGAGTGCAATGCAGGTTTTCAGAGATAAAACCATTACTTTTTAGAAATAAATCGTCTTCCAACACGAAAAGATGGTGTAATATGAATATGACACATACAACGTTTATAACGCGCACTTGTTTGTAAACGAGTTTGTTGCTATGACGACCAAACAATGACAAATAAATTAAGTTTAGGTCGAGAAAAGTACTTTATCAACGGAACACTCTGTATAATATTGGCGTTAATAATTTTGCATCATTTTTATCGAATTTCCCTACACATAATTTATGTTTTTAAATTTTTCTTGAAAAAACTTCGAATGGAACAGGACAACCTACAATAATATTCGATCTTCGCCGATTTAAATATAATACTCGATATTAACAAGACAAAATGATTAATATAAAGCTTATTCAAAGCAAATTATACGTCAGCAATTGTTAAATTACCTATTTTCTGCAAAACAATTATGTAACATCGGCTCGTTGGTCTAGGGGTATGATTCTCGCTTCGGGTGCGAGAGGTCCCGGGTTCAAATCCCGGACGAGCCCTAGTTGTTTTTTTAATTTAACACATTTTTATAAACTTAGCATAAAATATAAACCACTACAATTATTGCAAATAAAAAAACTTTAAATCATAAACTCTCATGAAATTCAAATTCCATTATTATTCACTACATCAATTTCTGATGGGATATGGAACTAATTTATTGACACGTCGCCGTCGGTGATACAACAGACAATATATTACTCGTTTCAAAAGAGAAAACAAGGAAAATAGGGGATTAAAAATTCAAAATCCGTTATGGCGCAGCTTCCGTTATACGTCATCGCACGCTCTAAATCCTGTACCTCTACGTCGCTGTCCCGCCAACGAACGTAATAAATGTGAAATTATTAAAGTCCTTCAAAAACAAATTATGGTGACAATAAAATATGGTCCGCCGCTCGGGTTAATTCTTGTTCGAAACGCTCCGTTCCAGCATACTAGCTGGAAGAGGGTACCCTCTCCTAGTTCATCTCTCTCTCTCTAGGCTGGCGCGGTGCACTTGTGTGCGTGACTGTGTGTATCGGGGGCTTCCCGGGAATGATGAATGTACCCGGCATTTGCATATGCCGAATGATGTATGGATTCCGCTGAAATCAACAGTGGCGAATTATGTTCCGATTTGCGATCTATAAATTTACACTTTTGCGTTAGTCTCTTCAATTTGCCATTAAGCTGCCGGGATGGTAGGGTAATGCGGGAAATGTTTAGGGTGTGACAGACTCCCAGCAACGTGTAGTAACCTGCTTACATGTACAAATTGTCATTAATTATTTATTATAGCGATAAATCTCATTAGATTCATCTAATACAAAATATTGTGACATTTTATTCCGTCTTCCTTTTTAGTATTACGTCGCACGCTCCTGAAGAAAAACAGATTCGTAAATTTGTCAGGACGTCGGAGAAAACGGCGAAATTAACACCATCCTCTGGGCTCGGACAGAAATCGGTTTTGTTTCGCCCGTAAACGACGGCAACACAGGCGGCGAAATAATTACAGGCCACAATTAACTCAAAAAGGGAAATGAAAGAGGGAGATAGGACGCTGCTGGAGGAGAAGAGGCGCAGTGTCGACGGGAAAGAGGCGCACATAAAATAATTTCATTATTTATGGAGCGCTGAAATATTCACGCCAAAGAGGAACGTCCAACGGCCGTATGTTTGTTAAATCGGGAGATTTGAGCAATTAAACAATTTAATATTGATAATTCACCTCTCTCGGTTTAATTGCGCTCAGTTTCACGTAAATAATTTAGTAATATAAACTGTTATCACTGTTGTGCCGCGATTAAAAGCTGCTACCTAATTGTACGAATTGATTAGGTAATTAGTTTTCTGTGTTGCTTACTGCATTTAAACAGTTTTTTCTCTTTGAAATTCAACACTATGCCGATATTATTTTCGCCGTTTGTTTGCTAATTTGCTGCCATTTTGTTACTGCTCTTTTTACTGCTCTCTTATATAAATTAATAGCGGACCATCTGGCACAGATTCTTAGAATTGAAGTTCATAAGGTCTTGCCTAAAACAGAAAATAGAATTAGTGCATTATAATAATTGATAATAATCAGATATGCCTTGTAACTCCGTTCGCAGCAAGCGAAACAATTGTTTGATGTGCTGTGTATATTTTAACCATGTTTTTGCTCATGATGTCATGCCACAAAAAGGTACTGGCCAGGGTAGTTGACCAGCCAGTTGACCAGCACATCCTGACCGTTGACTGAGCCGAAACTTTGTTGGCCCCATATAACCCCGAGTATTCTGAAGAGTAGGTGATCCAGTTGGCCTCTACAGAAGCCCCACTGTCCGTTCGCAGAGTGTGGCCGAGATTTCGTTAGCCTCTGCGAAACCACCGATCCAAACATAGGGTGGGCCGAGATCGTTGACCCCTGTGTTTTCCTCCGGTGAGGTGTCCAGCTTGCCGATTCTCACAAGACACCGTTGCCCCATATCTGGCTAACAACAGATTTAATATTTAGCAGGTTAATTTTCATCTAGTTATAGAAATTTACCTGGATACCTGTACGGGCCAGGTATCGTACACATCGTATGACGTAAACATTGTTTGTGTTTCTTTATTACTGTATTAACTTGTCATGTCAATATTCTGGTAAATATATACCAGCCTCCAGTATTCTGTTGTATAAACCACTTGTTTACTATTTTTGCATTCTGTGGACATTTCGTTTAATTTCTATCACGTGTGTACGAACAAGAATTTATTTTATTTTGGACCTGTAAATAAATGTATGTATATAAGTGTTTGAACCCTACCTGTTTCATTTCTTCATGCTACCCCGCGGTTAAAATTCGTTAGTTTACAAACGGGAACAACTTGTATTTATTTTAACCTTTCCGTGTTACAACATCGTGGTATCAAATGACAGACTCAGCGCAGTACGCCATCTAGCGAGCCCCGTCGCAATCTAGTTAGAGCCGGACGCAACACACAGTGGTTAGAGATCTGCACGTTTGTTTAGTACTGTCACTGTTACTTGGTTTTCGTTGAATTATCTAGATTCCCGAAATTCCGAAAGTACCGTTACAAAATTAACTGACGCCCGAGCAGGGACAAATCACGGTAAATATGTATATCGGGATCAGGCTTAGATAATCGGTTTTAAACAGGCCGACTGCTTTTAGAGAAATGCTTTCTCATGTCCAGTGGTCCAACTCCTCTGCCATGACACTGTCATAGAGAAGTACACTGTATTTCACAACACTATTGAGGCCACGTACAACATCTGCTTTCCTGAAATATACAGAAAACTAAATAGTCCCAAAACATATGCCTCTAAAAGTCCGGATGTGAAAAATTCGAACAACAAACTAGATGCTCTGTATACAGTATATAAAGCAACAAAAAATTCAAATGTGTTAGAATGTTATAAAAATGAAAAAGTCACTATCTAGGGGCCGCCAAGTTCTTGAAAATTTCAAGATCTTGTCTTGATTTCAAGACAAGATCAAGACAAGAAGTAATTTTGGATTTCAAGACAGGACAAGAAATTTTATGTCAATACCAAGATTTCTTGTCAAGAAAACAAGAAATCTTGAAATATCTTGACTAACAAAGAAAATGCTAAAACGTATTTATTAAAATTAAGATGAAAATTCAAAATGAAGATGATAGTCCTGTTGAAACTAAACTAGATTTTAAATATAAAACACATTTTTAAATGGGAATTGATCAGCCATGAATTAAGACACATAAGACTTCTTATGGAGTCAACGCCTAGCCGATTTCTTGGCTTTGTTACTGTTAAAGCTGTTCTCGAAAATAGCCTTTCTGCAGGTACAGATGTTGCTGGCGTTCCGGAAAAATTCGAAAAATTGTTGTTACAGCATTTTATTAATACATAGAAACATTCAGAGAATGCTGCTAGGGATATAACAGTTTTAAGCAACAGTAAGCTCATCTAAAACAAATATGTATTAACATGATGCTTAAACTTGGATCCTCATCTACAAATAGACTTCTCACATGTTTTTGATGTTGCAGTGGTAGATTATTAATTTTTTGTCCGGCAGGCAGGCTGCTTGACCTGATTCTAAAGCTACCATACACCTTGTAATAAGATTTGCTTTCATTTAGAAGCAAACAATGTTTTTTTGCAGTAGTACACAAACTGTTGAGATCACGGTTAATATCACCAACTGCTGTATAAACGTCATCAGCAAATAAGGACTTATACCGGGTTCTTTTTTTATTATTACACATATGCACCTCCCCTATGTGTAATCATAAAAAGATAATTGTCAATCGTAGCAGCATGGTAGGCAACCAGTTGTACATCAAAAACAAAAATACCCTAGTTTTTCGCGGCAAATTTTCGCGAGTAGCCCACCTCATGTTCTAGTAGTGCCCGTTTAGTAGCGCGAAAAAGCAGCGGTTATCAGTGCACAATAAATAACCATAACATTAAAATCAGATTGTAATATCCTTTAGCGCTTAAATTCAATACTTTTCTTATACACGAATTGCATGTATGTCAAAAAAAGTATAGTTGGTAAATCCGTTAAACTAAGACACGCGTGGTTCTCATACGTCAACACTGTATGACTGGTAGCCTTCTATTCTGCCAATGCATTGACAATTATTTTTTTAATGTTACACATAGGGGTATGTGTAACAATAAAAAAAGAACCCGGTATAAGTGCGAGTAGGCTTGGAACAAACGAAGAGCAACCTCCCCCAGACCAATGCAGTGAAGAATAGCTACCAAGACATGATTGATCCTGTCAAAGGCTTTGGAAAAATCCAAAAGTGCCAATATTGTTAACCTACCATTGTCACTAGCACATATGATTTTATCAACAATACAGGTAAGAGCAGAGGTGCAACTGAATCCTGGTCGGAATCCAGACTGGAATGTAGGTAATAGATAAAATTTAGAGAGATAATTACGCAATTGCCTTTTAATCTTCTCCAATAGAAGGAAAGAACGGACAAGATGCTAATTGGACGTAAATCAGCACTAGTGACAGGATTATTATTCTTTGGAACAGGGATAATATGAGCTCTCTTCCAGTCGGAAGAATGTGTTTATTGTTAATTTTATAGCATTAGATTGATCGATGATGCGATTGTGCTCCCATGTATGAACTGCTAGGATGCTTATTGAAATTTCTAGGCAATACCTTCAAAAATCTTTTACCAAAGACGCTATTAGCTATTAGCTATTAGCTGCCGTTCGGATAATAACCCTGTCAATTTTTCAAATATTGAAGTAAATAAAAAAATTAATAAACCGGATTACTATATTTTAGAATTTGACAGGGATTAGGAAACTGAAGAGGACTTCTCTTAGTACCTCTTCTTTATTATTACAAGAAATAGTATATATTATCATCCTTCTCACTTGTCATTTTTCAATTCCAACCATTAGAGTATTGAAAAGGAGATGTTTCTAAAGGATATGCTATACCACATGAAAATAGTGTACAGGACCCGATAATTGGTCTCCAAAAGAAGCATGAAAGACTATTCCTAAACTAGCAGCTCTAGACAAAGTTTTTAATTAGAATTTGGCGTAGAACTTGATGTGATTTTGGGCACCTTAAACTTTCGTATGAACCCACATCTACCTATACATCAACCAGAAAATGCTTCTCAAGCTTGTCCAATCCTTAATTTATTAAATGTTAATGACGTTAGCATATCAATAATTAAAAATCTTTGTTCTTAAAGAAAACAAAAAGTTAACCTCAAAAGAACAACCTTATTTATAGAAGTGGTACACAATCATTACAAATGCAATACTTTTGCCCTTTTTCAGCGGGGGTTGTTTCTGCCCTTCAGTGTTCTCTTTTCGGGAAATTTCTCATTTCGTCTCGGCTCGTTTCCTCCACGGTACACCTCCCCTATTTTCCCCCAAGTTTCTTCTACACCGAAAATAAAACTGTTCATTTATTAATTCAGTCTCCCAACTGAGTCATTTCCTCCGAACAATAAAGGCGTCAAAGTATCCAACAATTTCATGTTAAAATATGTTCGCAGCTGCTCTTCATCGCGCGCCCAGTACTAAAGCAATTGCTTGTTCGCTAGATACCTAACGAATATCAGTTTCCTAAACAGTGGCGTACAGTGATAATATACGTAACCTCGTTTATTTTATTCGGATTACTATAACTGTTTTTGATTAATAAATATTAGCTTACCATTAAATATCAATCATTCTACCAACTAGAGAGAATTAATCTGATTTGCTACCAAGTTTTTGCGTTACAATCTAATTACTTAATACCTCCTTACCCACATCTGGTACACGCCAATGTGCGCAGCTCAACTTCTCTTTCTCACTCTCTCTTAGAATGGAAAACTTCAAAGTATTTTCTTGTAGCGTTTTAATTACTTATTTAACATTTTATTGCCTGCGTAATGGTGTAGTATTTGCTCTCCCGGCTTTACTTTATCGCGCGATCTCGCCCTGAATTGCCGGCAACTACCATATTACAAAACTTTTTATGGAGTTAACTAATCTTAGAATTGCCTGTTTTGTTTAATCCTACGGGAAGGTTATCTGGAGAGTGCAATTCTTTCATTAGGATCAGACAATCGTAAAATGTGTGTATTTCGTTCTTCTTTTTTTTATATCGCGGCCAGCTTCGTCATAAAACTTTATTATTACGGAAGGATTAAACTGGAAACGGTTAGAAACGTTGCTTTTCTTGATGTTTTCCATCCGTTTTTCTTCTGCGCTTGATATGTCGGCCAAGTCAGTGTAGTTAACTGTGGAATGGAGAGCAATTATAGCGCGAAAGATTATTTAAACTACGAGAATGGTTTGAAGAAAAAGAAAATGAAGAAAAGATGGCGGAGTAGAAGTTATAGCCTTGTATAATAGAATGTATTGGTCTTAGCAACTCTCTCACGGTCTTCAGAAGTCCTTCAAGTTCTGAAAAAGATTGATTGTGTTATGTATGTACGTACAGATTCATTCCATAGAGTTGTACTAGTAGATTACGTCACCTGTAAATTGTACATTTAGGTTAATAAACTTAACGTAATCCTGAAATTTATTACTTAACGTGTGAATGAAAAATAAAGTTGGAATCATCAATCAAGTTTTTCACAATCCGCTGGCATCTTGAGGGCTAGGAAACTATGTAACTCAAATTGCTTGAGAAGAAAATTCAAAAAATCTTGTCGCCTCCATTAAAAGATTAGACTTCTCGAAGTTGGCTTTCTGATCAAGCGCATTTCGTTCCATAAAACGCTTGCAATTATACCTTTATCACGTCATCTTAGTTCAATCATGAAAGGTACCTAATCTTCTATGGTGCATTGCGTTTTGCGAATAGTTAGAAAGAATCATCTGCAGAAACAAACTAGAATGTCTAAAGAAAATATTTTATAGTCACTAGGTCTGGCTTCACTCCATTGGGTATGTATGTAATTTTGCTTAATTATAGTCATATGTATTTACCAAAAAAGTAGTCACGACCCTGAAAAAATTGGGATGTGGTATGGTATTTGGGAAAGAAGAATTAAAGCAATGACGTGGTATCAAACCATAACCGTATTTCTTTCTTCTTATAGACCAACGAAGTTAATGAGGCATAGTTTTTTGGAAGAGGAATAATTTCTGTTGGATTATGGCCTCCTCCAGATCTTGATCTGTTTTTTTGCCAATATTTTTGGCAGCACTGCTTCTTTCATCAATGCAGCATTCTAACTTTTCTATTGAATTCAGAAATGATACAGAACATTTTACTGTAACACTACCCATTCACACTTTTAAATCTCCTTATATGTATATAAAATTTGGCTTTGCAACTTGATGAATTATCTAATACGTATGTATTGGTACTCAAACTTGGAGCAAACAGGGCATTAGACTTGCACTTATGGCATTACACTTTTCAATAAAAACATTTTTCTAAAGTTGGTCAAAGTTTGATATTATTCTATACTCTCTGATTCCAATTTTGTCCATAGATGTTCGATTGGTTCAAGATCGGGGAACTGGGCTGGCTAATCCAGCAAGTTAACGTTATTGTTTTTAAATATTAGTGGCTGGTATCTGACAAACAGTATTGTCTTATTGGTACTTCACACTATAAGAGGTGAGGTAGTGTCACCAAAAGTGCACGTTAGAGTTAGTATCAGCAAAGTTTACAACGTGTGTTTTTTTGTTTTCAAGTGGATTTCGTAAAGAAACATCATCAGCCGTCATGCAATTCCAGATCATAATACTGTCGCTTTAACCTCTGATAGCAGACACCACCACTTCTGCTCCAGCAAGATGGGACACCTTCCAACGAAGCTAACGACGCACAGTTTTCTGGAGAAAAAATAATTTCTGGCGAATTATGACCTCCTCCAGATTTATTTTGATGGGACCATTTATAAGTAAACTAGTTCTATGCATTACAGTGCAATGACATCTCAAGCACTTACCAGTGTGGTTCAGGGCCTCGTGTAGCGTGTGCAAACGTAGCGTGTTGAAGGTGGTGGACGCTTTTAGCACACTAATGATCTATTTTTCCGTATGTTCTGTTGTCGGGCTGCAAATTAAATAAGTCACCTTGTAGACACGCCCATTAATGCTTCTTCTTTAGGAGGAAACTTTATGACAAAAAACTTGCAGAAAAGCTGCCATCAAATAACTTAACCACAGACCAGAAACGTTTAATCCCACCTAATATAAGAGTAGGAGGGCTACCTTACTACGGCGCCAACCGGTTTTTTAGGTTTTACCCGCTAATTAGATCGGTTTCTAATTAAGCTTCCTAATTAGGCTTTCTAATTGACGGAATTTTGCTTGGAATGTGGATATTTTGGCGCTGAAATGGTTTCACGCGCATTATGTAGGTAATTATTTTAAAAATTTTGGGAAATTTTACATAATATTTTACT
>SMLS01047065.1:0-15047 GCA_004785975.1 Popillia japonica | reverse complement strand
AAATGTTTCATAAAACAAAACATGTTAATCGTAATTACTACCAAATAAATAAGTAATCAAAGTCAGATTTAGAAAAATATAGATAAAACAGAGCATTTTTTCAACGATTGGCAACACCCTGTATATTTTGCAATTCAAGCAAAAACATCTGATTCATCTGTTTCATGCCCAATGAATGGACGTCTTCTTTTTATTACGTTAACACCTGCTATTGCTAGAGTTGCATGTGGTGCACACCATTTTCTTAGTTCGAGCTTTAGAGCTAGGTTTAGCTTAGGTTAATACATTAACAATATTTTTTCTTACAACATTGATGTTAGGCTAGATTAGATTCTTCTTACTTTGACCTATGACATTTACTGTGGATCTCAAGTGATTCCTAAGCTTCTAACGTAACCCAGTATCTTTTTGGGGTTATGGATCTAAAGTCAGCTAGTTCCAAGTACCCCTGTGGTGATGTCTCTACCGCCCCACCAACATGAAATCGTACTTAATCTTCTATTACTTCTCTATGTTCCAAGAGGAATCGGAATTTATCATTCTCCACTTTGCCCATCTTCTTAAGGTGTTACTTCAGAGGCTCGTGCCCAGTAAATAAAGCTGCAACTGTGCTGAGATCCCTCTTCTTAAGTGCAAATAGTACTTTTTAGATTACCTTAGTTTTGAGGTATTGACCCAGTGTAATAGAGCAAGGCTTGCTTTTATACCCAAACCTGGGAGACCCTCGTATGCTGAGACTAAGGCCTACCGATCTGTAATCCTATCTTCATTTATACTAGAAGGTATGGAAAAGCTGCTGGAAAAATATATTAGGGAAACCTCACTACCACAGAGGCCATTACACCCTAGTCAACATACTTACTAGTCAGGAAAATCATGTGATAGTATCCTACACCAAATTGTATCCCAAGTAGAAGCATCTATCAACAATCGGGAGATTGCACTAGTAGCATTCCTGGACATAGACGGAGCATTTGATAATACTACCTTTAAATCAATGATAAAAGCCGCCACAAATCGTGGTGTGGTAGACACTCTCTGTAAGCGGATCAAGGCCATGCTCGAAGGACGACTCATTGAAACATCATCAGCAGGTGAAACAATGCGGGGGTGGGTACGCAGAGGATGCCTCCAGCGAGGAATCCTGTCACTCCTACTATGGGATATTGTAATGGACGAACTGCTTGTAACCTTAAACAATGAGGGCTACCATACCCAGATCAGATGATATTACAACACTCATACTGGGGAAAAATGCGAGAACTACTTCGGAACTCATGCAAAGAGCTCTGTAAACAACAGAAGGGTGGTGTAGACAGGGAAACTTAAGATTTAATCCTGCGAAAGTAATACTAGTAGTACCTTTTTTGAGAAGAAGGAAACTAGATGGGCTAAATCTACCACCACTTCATAACGAAGCAGTACAATTCAATCACGAAACAAAATTTCTAGGATTGGTGCTTGACCCGAAGTTAACATGGAATCAACATCTTGTTGTTGGGAAAAGATGGCGATTAACTCCACGTATGATGCACTGGCTATACACTGCAGTTGTAAGACCTATGCTAACGTATGGCTGTCTAATTTGGTTGATTAAAATTAACCAGAAGCAAACAATTACAAAACTCGCAAACGTTCAGAGGGTGGCAGATGGTTGGACGATGAGTTAGAGATGCTCGTGCAAAACATTTTGGCAAGAACTTTTATATCGTATGTGGTGACTAAGTAACTGTGTAGAGGATGTATATTGTCAAAAATTAGACTTTCTTCTAAAGCCAACAGATTCGTGGTGGTAATAACCATTTGGTTGCACTTGCCCAAACAGATCAAAACCAATAATCCATGGATGTTCGTTCTAAGCGCCTAGGCTTTTTTGTCAAATCTTAGAAACTGGACGACACGTTGATTCTAAATATTTCGGCACCCACCCCATCTGTCTTCCATAAATTTTCAACAATCAATCGATTTTGGATTTTGGATTTGTTTTGCTCCTTGTTGCTAATGAAGACTCAAGTAACTATACGATGTTCTTCAGGTACTATAGCTTGTTTGGATCTGCTGTCTTCAACTTGTTGTTCTTTATGATTTGATTTGTCATCCACACACGTCAAGTCCTTGGAAATATGTATACACAATCAACTACAATGGCGCTTCACGGTTATTGTTCATCTTCTGTTAAGTTCGACGAAACAATGTTAATAACTTGAATTGGCGGAACTGTAAGCGATTCTAAGTTTTCATTAGTTTCCAATTAGGTTAGCTCGCCTTTCAAGTCGCTAATCTCATTTAGTTAATCCTAGTTGAAAGCTATTAACTGATCTGTAGATAAAACGTCCCTATTTCTAATCACAAACCAACAAGCAATACGAACCAATTTCCCCCTTCTATCTCGCTGAATTAAAAACACAACAATACTGAAACGCTTCGTACACCTCCTGCTATCTGTATCCTTCTCCTGTATCTTATTCACCGTAAATACACAATTTTATTACTCCTACATCGTCTAATCCTTATTAAGATAATGCTTAGGATTTTATTGAGGTCCAAAACTGTGTTGTAACAACTAGGTTCGTGTAGTCCCACTAGTACCAGTTAACTAGCGGGGCGTGTAGAAATCGGATGGCGGAGGAAACCAGGGAATCATTGGGCAACCCCGCACCATGCGAATTCGTCCAAAACGGTCCAAATCCGGTTACGAGCGCGAGTATCGTGTGCATGTATGGCTGCGGACGCAGCTCTTATCTCAATTTACGATAAGCATTACCCGAAATACGGTAATTTTATTCCAGCTACTCGAATACTTTCGGAGATATATTTCCGTTTATTTTTGTTTATGTTGCGGACGAGGGGTTGAGGCTTATTTTTTTTCGGCCGCTCTTTGTGGATTTAGTCTTATCGATATGGTTGTATTAGGAATACTATTGGGTAATGAAATTAGTACTGTTTCGCACAGGGGATTTGGGTTTAAGAGAAATTCTTAATCGTAGACAGGTGATGAATGGTCAAACGAAATGCAAAATTCAGGAAGCTAAAGAGACAAAAGTTACTCATTAACAAGAATAGCAATGCGACAAGTTTATATACAATAATAGAATCTGAATCAATGCTTACGCAAGGTACTGGCCCGGTATCTAGCTAACTTTCTTCAAACTGGTAAAAGTTAACCTACCAAAACAATGATTATATTGACAGCCATGTGTCGACAATCGTATACGGGATAACGGTGTCCTTGTGAGGGTCAACAAATTTCGACACCTCACAGAAGAAAGCGCAGAGGCCAAGTTCTCGGCTCCTCTGCGGACAGGATGTACGAAGGCCAACTTAATCGGCACTTCACCTGCCGGCCAACTCCTCGGCTCCAACAGTCAGGACGCAAGGAAGGAAAAGTGATTTTCTAAGAGCAAAACGCGGTCTTTATATACCTTGACCAGTACCTTTTTATGGCGTGACATAATTAGCAAAACATTGTCAAAACTCTGAATATACAGGTGAGGCCAAAAATATATACATATAGCTATGCTAATATGAGGAAAGAAAACAATTTAAAAATAAGTCTCAGCTCGGTAAAATAAAAGGAAATAACTTCTAAAAATTGTTTTTCTTGTCACTAACGATGATGATACCAACCTCCAGAAATAAGAAACTAATTTGTGGCTTTCAAAACTAGGTTTTTATTGTAAACCTCAAAATTATTACTAAAGTATTTCGTAACAATTCACCCAGTAAATGAACGATGACTTTAAAACTTAATTTAACACTCACTAACGCGCACAGCTGCACCGCATGTACGCCCAGGTTATTCCTCCATTTATTTCCTCCAATAATCCACTCCTTTCAATATTACGTTACATAACACGTAATCGTTTCGCCCAAACGATACCTACCTCCGAGGCTCGTAAGGAAAGAAGAAAATGAAGAGGTGCGCGCTTCAAGTGGGGTTCGAGTGTGTATTCACCAGATATCGAAGGCGTTCCATTCGGTAAGTGGATACTTTCGCTTTGATTATACGCCCCCTTCGGCAATTGCAATATCGAAAGAGCAACACGGCGTTGTGGGGTAAGTGAAAATTCTCGTGTTTCACACGTCGAGGACGGTTCTGCTTTAGAAGAAATGAAATAGACCAGGAAAAAAAGGAATTGAACGTTGGGAATTTGTTTTCGGTTTATATTAGAGACGAGATGCTAGCAGCAGCTGGTGTTTGTGCAAAGTAAACTCGCGAGCTACATAGGAGTATACATTGTAGATACTAAACTGCTTCCTGTCTATTTCTTTTTTGCCATGGTAGGTGGTGGCGGTTGAATGTTTTGCTTGTTGAAATTAATATCGTTGAGGAGGAGTCGAGTTCAACGCTACGTAACGAGTTTGTTAGAATGAGGTTAGTACATGAAGCTTGGTAGTTAATGATTGTTTGTAGTTACTTTGACGCGCTTCATTGAACTAGTTTATGTTCCTATGCTTATAATGCACGTGTTTGTTCTACTGCGATAAAGACTTGGCAATAAATAAGTGTCACTTAATTTTAATGGGAGCGTGAAGCTAAGGTTATGATGTTTTCTGGACGGGAGAAATTATTATTAAAAACAGAAGTCTATTTGGGTATAGGATATGCTCTATTAATAAGAAGTATAGAGCAAAAATTCGGCAGCAATATCAGACGAATCGAGTGCTATTACTGCATGTTCCAGTTCCATCTACACGTCTTTATTTAAAACGTCCAAACGTTCAAGGTCATAGAAACAAACGAAAAAGGAAGAAGAATATTGGGAGAATATCAATTGTGTCTACCAAAAAAGGTCAATATCAAAGTAGTTCTTGGAGTTTCCACTAGTTTTCTAAAGCATCTCAAACGTTCCCATGATAATACTGACGCATTAGAAGAATATAACAAATACAAAAAGGAGGAAAAAGAAAAGAAAGGTGTAGTGGAAAAGGGAAAGGAAGACAATTTAAAGCGTACGGCCAAGCAACAAAAACTACCAACTGCATTTACAAAGCCAAAATGTTTACTTGATCAAGATAATTTCGATACACGAATACTTAACTTTATAGTCACAACAATGTCGGCTGTATCGGTTATTGATAATCCGGTTGCACTGTTTGAAGGCATGGAAGTAAATGTTATGAGTAGGAACACAGCAATGAAAAGAGTAGAAGTTCAGTTTACTAAGACGATGTTCAAATCAAGAAATATATAGAAAATGTAAAACACGTTTGTACTACAGTGGATGTATGGTCCACCAAACGTCGAAGCTTCCTAGGATTAACATGCTATTGGATCAATGATAATTATGACAGATGTTCTGCAGCGCTTGCATGCAGGCGATTCAGGGGTACCCATTCGTACGATAAAATTGCAGAAATGATCGAAGATATTCATTACAAATTCCAATTGAAGCACAAGAAAATAGTAGCAACCGTTTCTGACAATGGTTCGAATTTTGTCAAACCTTTTAAGGAGTTTAGCACAGTCGATATTGCACAAAATAAAACAAAAAATGATGAAGGCTCTGATTATTCTGAAGAAGAAGACTCCTCTCAGAACACGGCACACTATTGCTTTGGCTAAATGCACCAATCTGTGGAAACTAGAAAGTAAGCCAAAAACTAATGAAATAATCCAAGAAATATTAGGATACACTCTCAGTTACCCTGGAGCAACCCGCTGGAACTCCTTTTATGACGCAGTTTCCAAAATTCTACTGCTAAAAGACAAACTGCTGGAATTATATGAGAGATTTAATAATTCTAATATAAAACATCAAAAAATGAACGACTCTGAGTTAGAATATTTAAGGGAATACTGTTTAATTTTCAAGCCACTAGTAACCGTTTTGGATATTTTGAAGGGCGATCAGAATACGTATTTTGGATATCTGCTACTTTGTTTAGGGTCACTGAATAAAAAATTCAAGCGATTGCAAAATGAAAAGTTAACTTGCCATACTCAACCAATATCGGAGGCTTGTCGTCAAGGCCTACATAGAAGATTTGAGAAGTACTTCAACTTTTCTACGATGGAATGCAAAGATGCGGTATTGGCTTCTTTTACCATACCAAAATTCAAACTGAGATGGGTCAATAGTTTTGAAGGATTTGAAATACAGAATCTGAATAATAATGTAACTAGGCTAGTATTTGAGGCCGGTAAGGAAACAATCTGAGCAAGGTTATATAAGTAAAGCAAATGTTACGATTTTTTTGAGCTACATGATAATGACATGACATATCAACCGATTTTTCCCTTGTCAATAGCTATCCAGTTTTAAAACAATTATTTTTAAAATATAATACATGTCTTCCTTCGTCAGCTTCTGTAGAACGTTTGTTTGTGTCAATTACATGTCAGTAATGCAATTACAAGTTACTAATTCAATTACTTTGCGAATAATTTAATTACAGTATTTGCACAAATGCCAATTACTTACCCAATTGTAATTGGGAATTCAAATACTTCCAAAATTTAGTTGTGCTTGGTAATTGATTTTTCAATTGTTTTATGTGGTAATTTGTAATTGTAATGTAATTACATTTTGAGTGTAATTTTGACAGTTCTGCTCTCAACAGCTTTTCGGCTCGATTAAGCAAAAATTATGCACCAACCTCAGTGCAGTGACTTATACAACAGACGTACAATTTTTCCATAAAACTTTACGGATATCTATAGATAATTTTAACGGACATGAGAAATGCATGATTTGCCAGATATTAAACAAAAGGGAGATGAAGATAAATTGAAGAAAAAGACAGTTCAGAAGATTAAGTTCTTTGCAATGCTAGCAGCGATAAATTGAATAATATTGCTTAGTCTTGAGTAACTGAAACACTTTATGTTTGTTGAATTTATAGCAATAAAGGCAAAACTTATTTTGTTGGAGAAGTGACTGAAGTTGACCCAACAAGTTGAAGAAGCTGGAAAGAACTTGTACCAGAAGCTAGTGTAGGAAAAAGTTCTGGCAGTGCCTGACGCAATGAAGTTGTTGGAATAATCAAAATTATCAGAAGAAGCAATCTGATCTAGCGATCTGTTCTAGGTTTAAAGATTATAAACTAGGGTGGAATATGTGACATTTGGATCCAAGGGGGCTCACACTAGATTCAGGGCTCAACCTAAGTTGAAGCAGCCATCAACTGATGATGTGGTACAAACCATTGACAACTCCCTTGAAGTTTGTTCTATATGGCTTCTACAAAAGGCTGAATAATAATTATATCTAGCTATTCGAAGAAGTAATCTTGCTCCCATTAAAATTGAGGTGTCTAACCATTACAATACTGATCGTAAGGAAACTTTTCGTAGGTGCTTGTAACCTATCCGAAAAGTTCGGGCGTTGACCATGGGGCAGTAGTACACTTTTGCCGAATGATCCGTCAAAGTATCTGTCATTCATTTAGCTTACTTTAAGGTTCTTCGCTCTTTGGCCAAAACGACATAAGCTTGCCAAAAATCCAGTCAGTCTTATCCGTTGGTATAATTTGTTTCTGTTACGATAGCTGTTTATTGGAACAATAGGATGCCACAATCTTGGCAAAATACATAACTTACATTAAATCTATGCCTCACAGAAAAATATGTATCCAGAGATAATGCTAGGAGCTCTAGTAACTGCTTCTATAGGAATGACATATCTTAGCATCTTGTACTTTTTAGTTTGACTCCTGCACACTATCACAACACGATAAAGTTTTGGTGCCACTCTGATGTAAGGTGTCCAGAAAATATGCTATCAATTTCGGGTTGAGGTTAACTGCCGCTGATAGTGGTACTTTGGAGAAGTTAACACAATTAGTTGCTATTAAGAGAGCTGTACTTTAGCACAAAATGGTCCCAGAAATTTTGTATGAAATACAACTAACTCTAAATTTTACATTTTCCTGTTAGAAGGTAAAATATCCAGAAAATAACTTGAACGCTTTGGGATACATTGCCACAGGAGTTATTTTTCATCATCTAGTGGACAGGTGGATGGTTTGTATGATACACAATTTACATGAATATTTTTATTCTTCAGAAAAAGTAAGATGCCAGTAAGAGGAGAGTTGCCGCAATTTTCCTGTCTACAGGGTGTCCACGATATACAAAGCATACTTTTAAGGGATAATAGCTACAACGATTTAGAAACAAAAACATACAATACACCTTGGGTCCATCTGTAAGCGTAAACGAGAAAAAAAATATTTCTCATGTCACAAACTTCGACGCATGCTGTACAGCGGCAGCCGATCAGTGCAGGATTTACCCGACGATTACAGGCGTGTGTTCTTGCAAATAGGCAATACATCGAGCCTTTCCTGTAATACATTTTCTCCTATCTCTCAAGAAGGTTCTTTTTAGGATCACCAATTTATCACAAATAAAAGAAAAGAACTCAATTTTGTAGTAGCCTTTACAAAAGAGCTTAAAGCGCCATAATATAATTGCAGTAATTACATTGTTTTCATTTAATGCGATTTTCCCTCAGCTTAAATTTGCATTTACCAATTGAAAGCTGCTATTAAACACGCCCTTTTCACTCTAACTTCAACATAACACCGATTTTATTCTAATAACATTATTTAAAAAAACGCAAAGGTACCTTTATTTTTAAAACGTATGGCCATTGACTTCGTACGATACAATGGTCTAATGTAGTTCAAGGTCGTATTAACATATGATGCTTGGCTTGCATCTGCGCTTCTATTGAATACGTGTACAGTATGGTGTAAGAGAAATGACACCACGCTTCAATTTCAAAGTATCAAATAATTCGTTTTCATCGTTGTTTTCAGTTATTTTCAACCCTAAATTTTAGATATGGTTTTTTGCTTATAACAAGAAGCAATATGGATGAGTTTTATTGTACAGTTTGACCAAATAAGGTTTTTAGAAATAATTTTTTTTCTCGTTTTTGCTTACAGATAGACCCAAAGTATATTATATGTTTTTGTTTCTAAATAGTTGTAGCTATCATCCCTTAAAAGCATGCTTTGTATATCGCGGACACCCTGTATATGAGGATTCTTCAAAATTAATTATTAGGACATCGACATATTATTGGCGAAGCTTTTGTATGACCAGAACATTTTAAGCTTTTGCCATTCCAAATGCATTGATGCATTCCCTGTTATAAATTTTCAATATATGTACATGCCTTCATTGTTATTTCAGTCGTTATCTCATCATTTTATGTCAGCAATGCTATAAGATTCACAATCAAATATTACACCGAAGCACAGCCATTCGCGTATCACACTAACCATCCGACGGGCGAGATACTCTCGTGAATTTAGCGTCGTCGTCATTTCCACAGGGAATTATACCATAACATGTCACGTTTAATTAAGTTTTCCGTAATATTTCGTCTTTAATTTGTACCGAATTCCACGCCGAATATGCACCGCATCAACTTCCTTATTACACACGCGCGTAGAGTAGTCGCGCGACCTAATAGATTATCAGGTCCATACCATCTAACTTTCCCATTTGTGCGCTTCTACCAGTAAATTTCGACGGCCGACTTAGGATTATGAAAGGAAATTGAACGAAGTTGGGTGTGCGAGCGCCAAGGCGAGGCTAACAACCCCGTCGGTCGCGGGAATCCAACCTCTACGCAAACCCTTCTCTCTCCTCCCCTCAGATTTGCATATATTCAATTATAATTCCTAATTTCTTTCAATAAATTCATGATCTAATTGAAGAGTAATTAATATATTATGTAATCACACCGATTTGCACCTAATCTCGCAGCAATTTAACTTGTAAAGCACAACAGAAGCGACGAATAATCACATAAATGCACACGTCAGCTAACAAGCTAACAAGACAATTTTCGAGAAAGAGTGGCGTCATTAGATAGTCGACAATAGCCCTCTGAATGGTGCGCTTGTAAAAAGATCTCCGATGTAAATCCATTTGCGACTCAATTGCGCCGAAACGCTCCGTCTATCGCCCATATCGGAGCTACTAACAAGCTTTTTAGAATACGTTAAGTCATAAAAGCGTCGGCCATTGGCTTCGTTCCTCTTGGCAGAAACTATCGCGTTCGCTTCCAGAATCGTTCGGCGAAAAGTCGATATCGAATCTACAATAAAACTATGTACAGTTTGTGTCAATTAGGTGTTGTTTATGTTCACATGAGTGCTGTTTCCTTTATGTTGTGAATAATAAGGAATCGAGTAGATGTTGCCAAATAAAATAGAATATAATTTGTAACTCCATTTATGTCTGCTTAAGATTTATGGGGTTTTCTCATAACGTATTGGTTGTTTGTTCCAAATATTATATAATATTACTCTTCCTGGATGCATGTCCCCATCTCCGCCGCCATTTTGACATTTTATATACGCTACCGTTTTGTACAGAAAGTTAGACGAAGTAACCTACGATGATTTTAGTCCCATGCATTTTGGTAGATTTTCATACAGATTTTGATTAATCTAAATTAATTATGGTTACATTATACAAAAATCTGATGGCCGATCAGTTCTCTTTGGAGCAGAGCAAAGATTGAAAAAAACTTAAAGGCACAAGGAAATGTACCTATACTGGAGCTGGCTCTAATTTAATTCAATGGTCTCCTAGATTCCCATGCCTTATGGACCTTTTTTATGGTAATACTTAAAAAGTAGTTCCAGTTAACCTATTCTATCATCTCACCAAACTATATCTAAGAAGGGGAACACCAGGGTTGTCCGACACGGATTTTAATGAATCTCAACTCTGTTATAGAGGGACCTCCCTGAGTACTCACGTAGAAGCTTTTATCCTAACGCACCCTAGTTTCTGAGAAAATCAATATTTAGCGCATTCATTACTTTACATACATAATGTCCGTTTTTCAAAAACCAAGCGTTCGTAGCGCAGTACATAAGATCTACGCCTGCCACGCTGCTGGCTCATAATACAGATGTACTTCCAATTTATTTAATAATAATATTACCACTGCAAAAAGTATCATTTATGAAGTATAATTGTTAATATTGTGCACAATAAGATTGAAAAAAAATACACTGGCAGGAATCCAACGCGCGCCACCTGCGTGGCAGGCGTAGATCTAATCCACTGTGCTACGAACGCTTTGTTGTTGAGAAACTAACATTATCGATATAAAGGAAAGAACTTAGTGCGTTTGTACAGCGTTGATTTGAATAGAAGCTCGTACCTGGGTACTTGGGGAAGGCCCCTCTATAACATAGCTGAGATTTATTAAAATTCGTATTGGGCAACCCTGATGTTCTCCTTGTAAGTTTATATTTAAATAAGATGGCTGCATTCGACATACACACTTTATGTATGGGAAATTTATTTTATCATTTGTGAGGTTATTACAATGGAGGTCTACTCTTACAGATTTGCATAAAATAAACATAAAGCAAACTTTTTAAGATGTGGGACTCCATGGGTCTTTCATCAAGGGAGTAATACCAAACATTAACAACACTTCGTGGTTAGAACTGCTTTCAAACGCTTGGCTATGGTCAATCGCATGTTTCTGAAATTACCTACCTCAAGCTGTTCTATCACAGTGCCCTCGTTCTTTTGAAAATAAATAGCTTAGAATGATTGATATGTTTTCGACCTATATTCCTCACATGCTTTCTAAGTATAGCTATCAAATCAAAATCGTTGCTCAATACATTAAAGCTTATCAACTGCTATTGTGCTAAGTTTTTGTTTGACTTAAGTCCTAATAGTAGTAGATCCTTCGAACAAGCTGTCAGGATGATTAGTGAAACGGAAAGTCAACAGTTAGAACCACGAGAAGACTTGGAAGATTGTAACACAGCGGTCCCAAAAACCTAGTTTCCATCAAAGAAACCCAAACTCAAGCTTTTTCAGAAGATTTCGATTTCGAAAAATGACAAAATATTCTGAAAATTCTTAAAATTCTTTCCTAGAGATCTAGTAGCAGTGTAGATCTGACTGCAACAGGACCCAATCTGTCTACAGGGCCTCATACTCAAATGTATTGAACTGATCAATCAGGATAACGCATCAGATCAATGCAGAAAAGTCAAATAATTCTGAAATGAATTCTTTGTCCACTGCACCGCCTTGTGTTGCAAAAACAAAATTTTTTGCTATTGCAATTTCAAAATCCATTCCTGGCATGTCACCAGCCACACCACCGTGGCATTTTAAAATTTTCGCAAAAGTTCAAATTTCGAAACTCCAGGCAGGCGTGGGAGGTCTATGATCAAGCACTCTACGTTTTATTTTCATCTTAATAAGCATTTCCAGTATTAGGAAACGGTACAACCACCAACATGATTTATTAACGCCTGATTTCGTTCTGCAATTTAAAAAAATCAAAGCCGAAAATTTCAACTTTCCACGTTGGTACACACACAAAAAGGGGTCTTTTTCACCGTCTAAATTTTTACTGGTCCCGCAGTAGTGAACGCGCGCCGCCTGTCGGACCGCATGCTAAACGGGCGAAATATATGTATAAAACATACTTTTGCCTTGGGACAGTTTTGTCGTTTCCGTATGCCCGGTTCTCATTCTTCCTTTCCTTTTTCTCCTTTTTTTACCACTCGTACGCTCCAACTCTCTTTCTCCCGCGGGTTTCCGGCCCCTTGTTACCGAATTTCCCGCTGAAACAGCTGCTGTATTCAACGCGGTACGCGCAGACGATCCCGAAACTAAGCTTGAAAAGCGAACACCATCGGAGTTATTCAGACGGAAAGTTTTCTGAACATTGATCAAGACAAAGGATTCGCTTTGCCAGAACTTGATACGATACGATCCCTGAAATTCGAAACTTGTTTCATTTAAAAGTGGAGAAGGTCGGCAAAGCTCCGACGCTGTACGTAGTCCTGTAGAACTTGAACGAGCCTATAATACAAGTTTGTGTTTTGTTCGATGCTCATTTATTTGTTGTAAACAGTTTCTTTCTTGCGTTCGATATTCAGCATCAAAAAAGGGGGAACTGTTGGATTAGTTTTGTAATGAAATAGAACGATTGCCTGACGAGTTTAATTCTAGCGCTGTTGTCACTTTTGTATAAACAAATTGGGACACGTCTATGCCATGATGTTTAACTTCTTAACTTCCTAATATTTAGAATGCCAAAATCTTAAAAATAAGACCAAGGTGCAAGCTCCTTAGCTGCTTTAACTCCTTAGATTTTTTACCTGTCTGTAGTTGCGAATAATTGCACTAGGTATGCCTCCTCCTCCCAGTCGTCTTGGTAGATGGAGCCTTTCGGGTTCTGAGTTGTGCGGGTGATGGGTTCGTGGTTTGGTGACTTCAGTTCTGGTCTTGGCTTCGATGCTTGAAAGATTAGTATTCGTCCATCTTATGATTCCGAAGCTATTTATCATCACACTGGTGGCGTTGATGGCTTTGGCAGCGTTCCTCGCCGATAGACCCGTGCCCTTGACCTTGTCTTACTTCACAGCTTTCACTTTACATCCATTTGACCTCCTGGATGCAGCAGATTCTGCATTTGTTCAGATCAGAATGCATATTCATATCACTGCTGACTTTACCCACCACCACCGCATACCATGTAATTATGGGACATACAGGTTTTAGGGAAGATAATTTTATTGATGTTCAACTGCTTAGGATGATGCAAATCGTAAGTAATTTCAGTCAACAGCGACACTATCTCGATGAACCACATCACCAAAAATGTCAGTACCCTTTGCAATATTTTCAGCATTAATGGCGATTTCTCTAAATTAAGATTACTAGGGATGTTGGCAAGGTAGATTGCATCCTTGGGGGGATCAATACTTACATTTCGTATTAATGCGTTTCCCGATATTAATTCCAAGTTAATTTTTTCTATTAATAATTGGAAACTATTACCTAATGCATATCCATGACCCAAGTTAAACTGCAACCATTGCCAATGAATCCATCACACTAACAAAATAAAAATATAATATAAAATTTTTCGAATTCGATATTAGAATTAGCTCACAGTCACACTGTGCCCAAAACAGAGACAATATTTTTGAAACTGACGGACAATATTGAGTTGAGGTTGGTATACAAACAGTTTTTTAGCTGCAACTGAAACCTAAAAGACCTTCCACGAAATATGTAAGGTGGGGTTCAGGACGGGTACAGCCTGCAAAGAGCAAGTCTGTAATTTGACCACACACATAGAGGCTGGCTTTGAGAGAAGTAGAAGACAGGTGCTGTGTTTGTGAATTTGACGTGTGGGGAGAGGGTCCCCTATACAAGTTACTTAGGGTTGTCAAGTGTACGGCTACCACAATGCTCTCAAATAGTACGCTTTCCAACAGATAGGTAACCGTTTTCCTCAATGATTAGACCCGTTTCACCAAAACTTTCAACAATGAGCTTACACAAGGTTCTGTTCTCGCCCTTTTGTTTTTTAGCCTATATATATGGAACTTGTCTACAAGTATAAATAGACAATTTGACTACGCAGATGACCACCCAAAATCGTAGTATGACAACTATAGAAACTACTCTACCAAAATTTGCTAAAACTGGGAACCTACCTTCGTAAATGGTGACTAACACCAAGCCCTTCTAAAACCGAAATCAACTGTTTCCATATTAGCAACAGGCTGACTAACTTCCTCTTGAAGATAACTTTTAATGAATGCGCTCTTCCATATGACAACTTCTTACAATAACCATCTATCTAAATTGGCCAAAAAACTGAAGACAAGAAACAACATACTCTGCAAGCTGTCAGGCTCATCATGGGAAGCATCCGCTGACGCTCTACGCATTAGAGCCTTGAGTCTTGAATACTCCACCACGGAATACTGTGCCTCAATATGGCTAAACAGCCCATACACACTAACAATGTCGACATCGTTCTAAATGAAACCATGAGACTCATTACTGGCCGCATCCGCAGTACACCTGGTTTTTGGTTTGCAGTACTTAGTTGCATAGAGCATTCTCCCATCCGGAACATCTTTAATTAGACTATATGCTTAAATCTTACAGAACCCTGACCTCACCCCCTGTCGTCTCTGCGATGAACCTGATTAGACCAGGTTTCAATCCCACTGATGCTTGGAGAAGGAACTAGTCTGTCGGTGCCCCACAGGGATACTTTTAGTTATTCAGCGAG
>SMLS01047053.1:0-11252 GCA_004785975.1 Popillia japonica | reverse complement strand
GCTGATACTTATTTCAACTTTTAGGTCAATTATTTAAATTCGATTAAAAATCAATTTATTCCAGAATTTTTACAAATTAGGTTTTCGTTAAACATTTAATTTGAAGTGTTATAATTGACCTAGAAGTGGAAGTAAGTATCAGCAACATAAGATGAGTACACAAAAGTCATAAAAATACATATACTAACTATAAAATTAGAAAAGTCAGAACATGAACGAAAGATATTACAACGGGTCAAACTCTGGAGAGAAAACTAATGTGCTTTAAGCTAATCGTGTTATTATTTTATTATCTTACGAGGCTGGTAAGCCTTGTAATAATACAGTTTTTGTATACTGGGTACGTAATGTTCATATAATGGATAATATGCAATAAAAGGTTCTAGTGAAAAATGCAATTAATTACATATTCCACGATATAATATGAAGTATAATTTATGATGTTGAAGTGCAGGGCGGCCGACAGCAAAGAGTGATTCTGGAAAAGCTGTACAAAATAATACAATCAATTTATCCAAACTTTATTTTCAGATTCTAAACTACATAAACAAGCATTATATGTTTTAAAAACGACAGTGCGAAGATTACGACGGCCCTAAAGTTGCTCATGACATTTCACAGTATTTCCACTGGTATGTGAGCTAGTTTTGCTCGAATTCGTTCGTTCAGAAACCTCTAACCTTCTGCTAGGCCCTTATTAAGTAGGAACCATAGCAAATTGGCGGAGGCGCCGGGTAGGAATTTGCTACGGCCCCTAGTTTGTAAGGACCTAGCAGAGGGTTACGGAGTGCTCTTAGGGAGCTTCGCTTGGCGGGTACAATATACTAGTCAAAAAATAACCACCTACGTTGCTGAGTATCCGTGGTTCTGCTCTCTTTAAGGAGTGCTCTTTAGGAAAACAACTTTGTAGGCAAAACTATATCTACATATACTTCGGATCTGTACAACCAGATAAAGTGGAGCATCCTGCAGCCACCACCATTGGCAGGTAGATTAGATTAGGGTAGATATGGCACCACGGGTTTTTTTCACCGCGACCTTCCAGGTCTATTGTGATCTTCGTTGAACCTAGGAGGCTCCCTCTAACTTTGCTCTTTTTATGAGTTTTTGTGTAGCTTTTGCGCTGTGAGATTCTCTCTGCCCAACATTAGAAACCTATGCAGACGACATATCAACAGGCAACTTAACACGTGACGAAGCGTATGCTCAAAGAAAACTTAAACAAGTGATGAGAAAAGTGATCAAAGGGATAGACGAATACTGCCTGCTGTTGGCAACGGAAAAGACAGATACCATTCTACTGACCAGGAGAAAAATCCCTACAGAGATCGAGATGACGTTCGATCCAAGAATCGTATTGTCCACAAGGACGGTGAAGTATTTTGGACTGCAGCTCTACAGTAAGATAATTTCCCAGACACGGATCTAGCCGTCGTTGAGTCGAGTTAGGTGAACCAACGGCCAGCTGGCGCTGGATGACCGTCACCCATTCCATACTACTGTATGGAACTGAGCAGCAGAAATGATAAATTGGGGAAACGCCTTACAACTAGAGCCAGTTTATATTGTACGGTTTCTGAACTGGCAGACGTCATGATTCCATGAGTGATCATTATATTGATTTTGAATATATTACAAGTTCTCATCATAATTTTTTGGTAATTTTCTATATATCTGTTATTACTTTTTTTTAACCGACGGTTTATACCCTATGTCTTATTGGTTATTACGTAACAGAAACAAAGTGTATACAATCCTTTCAATGTTCATAGATCCTATTTATAGCGTACTGTTTTCTCTTCTTTCATTTGTTCTACTAAACCTGTATCTTTTCTACATTTATTCTATGGCTGTGAGTTGTTATTTGTCATCTCTTTTCGATAAATTCTTCAGGATCTTTGGCATAACGTACACTAGGATGATTTCCTTTCAGTTCTGCTTATTGTCTTCCTTTTTCAACACAAGTTCCTAGTCTTCTGGTATTGTCGTCAGAGGTAATGAGGTTGTTATATAATATAAACTAATTCATTTCGCTTTCAATTGCCCTTCATGTTTCCATTGCTTGTACTAAGTTTCCTGTGGTTATTTTATCATATTCTGTTTACTTATTACTTTTTCTTCAGAAAATGTAAATCACTCATTATTTACATTTTCTGTTTTGTTTACGTGGTCCATTATTTTCAAGTTGAATTAATTTTCCAATTTTCTCTTCTTTCATGTTAGCCATGTTCTCTGCTTGGCGTCTTTCCTCACTTCTTTGGCTTTTATTCTTTGCTCCGTATACTTGCTGTTTATTATAGAGTTTTTATTATTCAATTACTTACTTTTTGTTTAATTTTATTCTCTCGCTTCTCTCCTTAAAGACCTCAGCGGCGTCTACTTCCCTAAGTTTATATGTTCTAATTATTGACTCCTTCCTTTTAACATTTGTCATTGTTTTCTGGTTTATTTCGAGGTGAGTTACTTTTATTTTTGAAACAACCAAATAATTATCTGAGTTTATTTCGCAACGTTTACCTACTCTGGATATTCCCTATTTATTATAATCTGCAATGAATGTCCAATTGTAAGTTTTTTCTTCTATTAAATATCCACAGGTATTTTTAACTGGGCATCTAATATTTGTTATAATAAATTAAGGTATACAGTTATCAATGCCCGTCTATCCTTTTGTCTGTTGCACTATACTTTTTATTACTAATGTGAAAATAATTCTTCTAAAACTTTTACTATCCACTTCATAGAAATTAAATGATGTCCTAAACATTTTCCATCACGTTTTCCCGGAAACTACTACGACGCGATTGATGGTTCTAAAGTAAAACCTTACCAAAAAGCAAGGAATCTCCCTTCTGAGCGTAGTCTACTTTATGACGGTGAAATAACCAAAACTGTTGCAAACTAAAAAGAAATAGGTGTATTATAAGAGAAAAGGGCTGCTTGAGAACTGAATTTTAGCAGATTACGACGGTACAAAGTTGAAAATAATGACGGGGCTAGACCCATTTCTTGTACTATATGAGTTCCTCTCCGACGCTCGAAATGAACTAAATAAATATTTGGATGTTGAAGAAAGAGAAGAGAGAAAGTGGAAGATAAAGGTAGATGTGCTTCTTAGATTTATTTTTTCTTTAAAGTAGTACTACCTGCGTACTGGAGCGAATTGACACATAATTAGAGATGTCGATTGCTCTTTTTGAGATGTTTATTGCTCTTAAACGATATGTTGCTTGTAAATGATATTAATGACCAGGAAGTATGGGATTTATTAACATAGTGATTTCCGATACATTGCAATTGAAAACAGCTGTATAATAATATTTTTCTTTGTTGTTTCGAACTATTGTCAAAGATAAAATCATTCTCTTTTCATATATCGGAATTAGGTTCTGATACTTACATACATATGTATATATGTTCAAGCTCTCAAATATCGCGGTGACCTATCATGCTTAACACGGCTGCTCACACTGTTTCCCAGTCTGGTACACATATTTTCTCACTCAATTTCCGACCTTTTTGTCAAATTTACAACCATAGGGATTTCCTGTGTTCTAAGACCAAGTCCCTAGTCATTGTGTTCTTCTATTCGCATTCTGTTGCTCTTTACGTTACATGGATTGTATCGTTGAAACATGCATCACAAAGTTGTAAATTTTCCAAAGAAACGTTTTATGACTTCTGAGGCATATTTAAATTGATAAAAATTGGTCCCACAAGATTTTTCTATTTAGCGATCTGATTAGAGTAAAGCTCATAGAAATGGTATCCAACTAAGACAACATCTTGTTCAAACGAAGTGGTTTAGCATGGCGTCAGCGGGCTTTCTCCATTGGAATTTTTTTTCGGTCTAGCAGACACTATTTTATCTTAAAATGGTTAATTTTGACCTTATTTTGCTTTTTTTATCATCATTCAATAATATCTGTAAAGGAGTAGTTTTAAAATTGTAATCAATTATTTTACTTCACATATTTTTACATTACCGTTAATTTTAAATTTTACAATTTATCTATAATCTTGTTTTGTAAGGTTTCAAATTTTTTAAAATCTCTTTCAATAATTACGACAAGGCGAGAGATATGCTCAACCGTGTATTGCCGAGCGACTTCCATTAGGTGGAGGTTAAGTTATGGCTTGGTGAGGCATATCTTTTGACGCTGGCACGAAGTTAGTCTTTATCGACAATGGGACATCGAATGCGCATAAATACCTGACACAGGTTCTAGAAGATCATGTTATATATAGTTGTTGTTGAAGACGACTCAACCTTCATGCACGGCCCCACACTGCTCGGATGGTTACTGAATATTTGACGAGGTTCAAATCACGCGAATTGCTTGGTCTCCTCGCAGTCCGGGTATGAATCCAATTGAATATGTTTGGGATGAGATGGGGAAACGTTTGCAAAGACATGTGCCGGTCCCCAAAAATTCTGGAGAGCTTCGCGACATACTGGTGCAGAAATGGGACAATCTTCCACAAAATGTGATCCAAAGCATGCCGCGTTGTTTGCAAGCTGTTATCAGAAGAAGGAAGAAGAGAAGAGGAGAAGAAGGAGAAGAAGGAGAAATTTCAAATTTCTGTCAGGTTTGGATTGGTAATGAATGAGATCAACCTTACAGGCTGAGTGTGTGAAGGAGTAAATTCCGTAGACCTTTAATTCTAAGAGAATCAGAGGTAGACACTTCGAATGCTGAGTCCTGCGACAGTAGCTCGCCGGTCTGGCATCGGTTCTCCGATCGAGCACCATTCGTTGTTAACGTAAATGGCCACACATATTTACTCACACAGTATACATAGCAAGAACTGTAGTGGTAGTCCGATAAGGCGTAAAGCTTGGAAGCCACTGTAGTTGCACTCACCACTGACCACAAATACTTGAGAGTTACATCTTGCCTATTAAAATGGTGTAATATCGTTTGATCATCTACACATTCTTTCACGGGTAATTTCGTTAACCCCAAACACCACAAATATTTATTAATCCATGACACGTGATTTGGTATTCGGTTGAGAATGATGACCCATGCGTCATCAAAACGCGTGGCCCGAATTAATTAAAATTTGTGGTGTTTCGAGTTACCGGAATTATCCGTGATATACAAGCCCAGACTCCTTGCAATCATAATATACTTTTTCTACTCGCTTTTCAGTTTCTGTTGACAAGGTTTGTACAAATTTATCTGTAAATAAATTTTTAATGTGCACCGATAAGGCAATTTACATTTTATAATACAAAATGTAACCATCGTCAGCACACAATGTTGAATCAACGAGATAGATTATTAAACACACTCTAATGTATAAAAATGATATTTAAAATACGAGTATTGTCATTACCTTATCTCCTCATTTTACAATTTTTAACTACTTGGAAAAATGTATTATTATGCTTATTATTTATCATCGCAATGAAAAATGGAATCCATTTTCGTTATAATATTAACTATGATGTCGATAACAGAATCACGACTACAGCGACTGGATTCTTTACTTTGTAAGTTTTGCTCAGTAACACGGTAATACGGATATTAATCTAAAGTCGCCGTTTTATTCGGAGCTTTGATATATCGATCAGTGTTATTTCTAACCCAAGATTATCTTTGTTTTGTGCAAGTTGTACCACATTACGATGACGCTTACGTATATACTTGTTTCATTATGGTAATGAAAAAGGATTATCACTTTTATTACCACTACATATAGCGTTTGGTGTAGGTATTATAAAATAAAGTAATACAGTTGTAAACGTAATATGTTCTGTAGGTAACTAAGTTTACGTGCTTAATACTTTTACTATTGTTGGTAATAAATTTTCTAGTTCGGTTATACGAAAGCAATAAAATTTTACTTTCTTCTATTATTTTTAACTACATGTAATAATCTCTACAGACATAATAATAAATAGCAATAATGGTGTTTTCCGCAACACATTTTCAGTATCTGGCTGTCTCCTTCTACACGTTTATTTTATCTCGTCCACGAATTCGTATATATAAATATAGAGTTGTGTGTTTGTGTTAAGAAGCGGCGCTTACAAAGGACCCAGACAAATTTGATGTCAATATAAATAAAATTCCTCTTAGAGCAGCACAACTGCGCACTATAAGATGAAAAAAGGCAAAAAAGATTTATTGGAGTGCCTAGGCACTGAGAAAACAAATCGAGGTCTTACTGGAATTTTATGTCGTTCTAGGTCTTGGACGATAGAGGATGTATAACGCGTTTTGAATAGAGTACAAACAGTTTTAGTAGAGTTCGGATGAGGTAGTTATTTTTAGAGGTTTGCCTGTGACACTGTATACGTAAGTAAACAATAATATGAAAAAATGTGGGAGCTACAAAATACGACAATAATATTGCAGGAATGAGAAAATAGGGAATAAGCGGTGCTAGAGTATATACTATGTATATCAGAAAAGTAATGAATCTTTATTTACAGTTGTGATGTTAGTATCAGAGAAAAAATAAAGAGGGATTGTTTTAGAAATACAGACATGGTAGAATATTGTTTGTAATTGATATTCTTGTTCTTTTAAAAATAATTAATAACACTGAAAAACGTGTAGCAATGTGTATAAACGGGTGTTATTAGCACTACCAAAGTAAACAAACAATTCTATTATATGTAGTTGACATGAACAGCAATTGGTAAATACAGACAGATTTAGAAAAGTGCAAACTAATGAATGCAAACATCATCTAAATGTTAATAATCAGAGATAATAACAGAGGTACAGTCGATAAAGGAAGTGCAAAGTTATAGACGATTAATTTTCAGTCTGTTTAATTTTCAACAAATTTGTGTTCCGCCCTTGTCATAGATTCAGTGAAAATACGTGAATACAAAGCTGTGGCAGTTTTTGGTGGCAAGAAAGGTGATGTCAAAAGGGATTTTGTGACGAAAGCAAATATTAAACATACATATGCATATCAGCAATAAATTATAATACACTGCGAGCAACAATGTGTAGGAATAATCAACACAACCTCTCACTGTCATTGTCAAAAGTATAAACAGAGAAAATGACACCACCTCACAGTAAATTCAAACGCATTATGGGTAAAGGTCCAATTAGAATAAATCAATCTAAATAATCAATCTTTGTTGCTCACACTGTACTAATATTACTTCAACGTTTATCTTAATCATTTGGAAGTAGTCTCGTAAAACTGAATAATCAGAAACTTTACATTTGAAATAAAAAAGAAAGAAAAATCGAAATAACGGCCAAAGAAAATTACATGTAACTAAAAATCAAACTCCATTTGCAAACACAATTATCCCTTCTACCAATTCACCAACCACACTATTAAGTAGGTATATACTACATACCAAAACCAAGGCTCCTAAGAGCACATATTTTAATTCGAAATACATATTTATACCGTATAATTATTGCAACTCCTTAAAATGACCTTTTCCCGACAAACAATTAAAACATACTTTTTTTCAAAACCACAACAAGAAATTATACTCAGCAGAGGCACTTACGCCCCTCGCCATATTACAGACAAGAATTAAAACATATTTAGTTTTTATAAGGTAAAAATTATAGCATTAGGAACCAAGTGTCATAAGAAATTATTTAGATAAAAAAGTAAAGGCAGCATTAAAGATAGAATTACTATAAGGCATCATGTGAGTAACATCTGCAGCTTTATATGATCGGGTTCAAACAGATGTAATTTACACTGATTTCTCTAAGGCATCAGAGAAGTTGCGTCATAGGACTTGTCAGACCAGCCGATAATATAGATAGATATTTTAAAAACAAAGAGCGGTATGTATCATACATTTGTATTGACTCTGAAGGCTACTTTATGAAATCAGGTATTTCTGTGCTTACTATTTGTTGACGAAAGTAAAAAAATGGAATTGAAAATCAACGAACAAAAAACCCTAATAATGACAACAAAAAAAGCAACTAAAGCAAAAACAAGTTAAAATTGGCCAACATCAGTTTGAAGTAGTGGAGAAGTTTAAATATTTGGGAGTAACGATAAAAAGCAACGGGGACAGAAACATAGAGGTGCAAGAAAAAATACAGAGAGCAAACGGTACATACCGTAGCTGTAAAAGCATGATATTAAACAATATCCTATCGGGAGCAACAAAAATAAAAATATATAAAACCATGATAAGAGCAATACTTCTTTATTCTGCTGCAACAATGACGCTGACAAAAAAAGAAGAAAATGCATTAAGGGTACCAGAAAGGAAGATTATGATAAAAATACTAGGCCCTGTTAAAACTGAGGATGGAAGATTCAGAATCAGAAACAACAACGGAGAGGATATCGTAAAACTAATTAAAGCGGAACGGATAGAATGGTTAGGACACATTTGGAGAGCTGGTTCGATGGCAACAGTGAGAATCATGGTGGAGGGACAGCGGCAGAAAGAGAAGAAGACCAAGACGGAAATTGATAGAGGAAGTAGAAGGCGACCTACTAAGCTTGGGTATTCACAACTGGAAGAGCAAAATGCACAATAGACAGCAATGGCGGCAGATAGTCCGAAGTGAAGGAAATCACGCACGCTTCTATCCAGAAGATATATGAGCGGTGCAACTCCGCATTGAGTGTTAAGCCATATACATATATGTATATATTTGTTGACAACTTTAACCAATGAGTTGAACCAGTTAAGACTGTCAAACTGATGCAGATCCATTTTCAAATGGAGTTCGGTAAACGGGCTGTATTTTAGTGCATTGTGCATCTTAATATATAAAAAATGTTGTGTAGTAAGCTACTTCCGTACGCGACAGTCAATATTGTATCTGTATATGATGTCCAATAACATAGTAGAACCTACATAGATTTCTAATTACTAACAATTGAAATTGTGGGGACTATATTCATCTTTAAGATTTGTACAATATCATAGAAACAAACAAAATCATGTAACAATCCTTTAAAATGTATATCCATATAAGATATACATATTCTTAAAATCATAATGAAGTGTACACAACGTCTACACTCACCCAAATCTCCTGAAAGTTTAGAGCTTTTTACTGCGCGAATAAAATATACAGGGTGTGTCCAGAATGAGATACATAGTCATCATTATCATTTTAAAATGTAAACCTCCGCTTTTTTGTAGAATTAGAAACATTTTCGTAAAACTAAAGAATGAAAACATATGTATTAAATCTTCCAATTGGATGCCGTTAACAATCTGACACTACCCAAGGCGGTTAAGAAATTCTAAATTCGTAGGTTGTCGATGACATCTGCGGTAATGTTTCGAACTTCTTGGTGTATTCCTACTTTTGAATTTTCCAAATTCTCTCGGTAAGTCACGGATATTTTAGGTTTTAAATATCCCACAACAAATCAACAATTAAAAGAGTGGCCACTTTTTTGCGCAATGCTCTAGACAACGATCGTTAATAAGCAATAATTAGCGGACGCCAAATATGTATACTGCAGGACATTCACAATTCTAATGAAGAAGTTTTGGTAAAATTTATATTTGTACAAAATAAAAAAGGCAAACTTACTCTTGAGAAATGATTCAATGTAAGTACAAAATTTTAATAATAATTTTAATAAAAATATATTTTTTTTAATAATCTTGACTATTTAAACTGGTGTACCACTCTGTCGAAAAATTTTCGAGTCGCCACTGCAATGTATATGTTCCGATTTTAAATTTAATACCTTCTTAGATGATTCTATCTTATTTCCCGTATTGTGATCCCGGGTAAAGAGATAGGCTCAACGGATATTGACCCAAAAATAACAATCAAAAATAAGACGAATTTTTCGACTGACAGAGCGTGTAGTTTATATCATTTCCCCAGAAGCATACCTTTTGCCAGGCGCGGAGTAAATTAAAATTGTACCAGTTGGTTTTAGCATTAAGAAAATGAAGGGCATAAATACTATATAATCCGTAACAGAAGTGCTGCAGACACAAGGTCGACACAGTAATGGTACACTAAATGTGAAATTTTTGTATGCAATTGCGAAATTGAATTAAAGAAAACTTGAAATTGTGCACGATGAAACATAATTACTTAGACATGAAAAACAGAATTCAGGATACACAAAGCGATGAATATACTATACATAGATATGATATATCGCTTAGGATCAGTTGTATGATGTATTGTATGGTTGTATGATATGGTATCGCGCTTAGTTTATGTAGTTACATATATTGACGATGGTTTCAATTATATGTATAAAGTATCGATTGTTTTTAGTTACTGTTAGTAATTTATTTGAGAACAGGTATAAAAATAGTAAACATCTGGTTGGATAGCAAAACCGGCAATGGTATTCGTAGTTTGTTAAATATAAATGGATCTTAAGTCGTTGTTAAGTATCTTGTGTATTATATTTATGTTCATGTATATTACTGCCACAAATTGGATTTATGTACACATAAGATTTCAAGAAAAATTGACTTTTTAATTATATTTGTATATTCACAAAATACCGCCACATGTCAATTTTTGCGCTGCTAAAGCTGTGGAATAGAGCTATGAGAATTACATTGAAATGTAACAGATACACTCGGATAGCACTTATCTTAGAAACATTAATTTTTGTGAATATTAAACAACACATAGTTTATAAATATTAGATTTTGTTTATAAAATAAAAAACGGAATGGTTTCATACACTTAAATAAACCGTATTTTAGTATTTTAAATACCATATAGGTACATATATGTACATATTGTTGTATCACGAATGACAAATAGAAATATTAAATGTTTTAAAAAACAATTTTGGATTCTAATGCGAATTAACAATTTTTTTAAATAAATTTCTACATAATCTTGTAATTCTAATTTTGAATTTATCCCATTTGCGCCGAAATGTATGTAGTTATATATTATATGTGTACTTGTGATGTGTTTTTACAATAATTTTGAAAAATAAAATGTTTCACCTTATAATCAGGGTTTTTGATATCTTACTGTACATGTAGATTATTGCATGTACAGATTTAATGTTGCTGATACTTGTATGTATTTCCACTCCTAGGTCAATTATTATTAATATATATAATCTTTCACCCTTCTACCGTTTAGGTGTAGGGTAAGGTCAATTATAACACTTTTAATTCCATTAAAAATGAATTTACTCCAAAACCTTTACAAATTAAGTTATCGTTACACAACTTCTTCAGTGGAATAAAATTGACACATAATTCCTGTCAATTAATAAACAACTAGCCATTCCTGCAACAAAATTATCTGCAGACATACAAATACAGTGATATA
>ML215930.1:1706-13759 GCA_004785975.1 Popillia japonica | reverse complement strand
GGCGTAAGCTATCATTTATCTGAATTCGGAAAGTGGCACTTTCTGGCCCCGCGATATATACAGGAAGTAGCGTATCTCGTACCGGTAGAATACCGATGAGAGTGTGCGACGCGGCGTCCAGTTTCGCGTAATATCTTTCGGTTTTAGTTTATTGATTTTGTATTGGCAGCTCTTTAAATATGGAAGTTTTACGTTGCGGAACCGCGGGGGAACGGTTGTAATATCATGCTAATGCTACGCCATTATGTTCCCGGGATGTCATTTATCACTATATTTTCTCGAATGTATTCGGGTAAAATAGAGAATAAATACGATGATAAATGACTTTATTATAGGGCAATCTACACGGCGTATCATGTCAATAATATGTTCCGATAAATCTTATCCTATCGAGTGTACAGAAAAATTTAACGGTAGGATCAAAAGGAAAAATCGCACACACCGTTATTATCCTACTGGCTGCGCCACTTAAATTTTACCGTATTATCGTTCGAATTTTAAGCTGTTTCGACGACGAAATCGTCGTGAATATTTCATTCCGACAATCCGTATACGCATCGAATCACGTATAATATTCCCTCAACTCGACGACTCGGCGCAAAGCACGGCGAACAATTTGCAAATCCTTCTCCGAACAAAGGCGGATTAGCAGCGGGATTATACACATGTAGAACAGCCGATGAGACGAGATTGCTTCGGGCCGACTTGTTTTTACTGAAAATAAAGCGTTACTGTGTGTATTGCGAATCTGCCTGCCGTACGCCCGGGGAAAAACCGAGATTTTCGAACCGGTTAAAAAACGATTCGATGATATTTCGTACAAGTTTCTTTTTAATATAGTAATTTGCGATTGTTGAAAGCTAATAATGGATGTAATACTAACATCAGCGGCGAATGAATATCATCGTATTTGAATGACAAGCTATTGTCGAACGTTATTAAGTTACGCGAAGCTTGATTAGTAAAATGAAACCTCCTCTGTCATCGATAGAACTGAAATCGTTAGCTGTGGTAGCTGTAATTAAAGCGGCGTTGTTCGGCGAAGCCGTTCGAAATATTTTTCTCCAATTAAACGTTCTAATTGACGTGGTATTAAAGCTAACTACAATGTCTATCAACAATGTCTAACTAATAATTTAGTTACACGTTTATTTATTTTTACTGAACGATTTACATACATATTGTAATAAAACAATTTCCTCTGTCTTGGTAAATTAATTTTGAATTTTGATGTAGGGTTTATACCTCGGCTATCTACTAGTTTTCTCTCTTATCTCAGGATTTTAGGTGAGTTCCATAGAGGGCGTTGTGTTCAATAAACTTGATTGGGGTTATTTATTTTTTTAAAAAGAAAACCAAGAAAAGAATTAATGTAATAAAGTTTTACTGTTGTAATGAATTAATAATTGAGGAAAAAAAAAATATTAATTAAAAGAAAAATATCTATTTTTGAAAACTACTGTTGGTAACTATTATTGCTATACTAAACTAAAAAAACAAACTGCTTTAGCAAGATATCGTTAGGTACGGGTCGTTTCGTTGAGTCGGGAAGTAGGGGAGTAGGTTAGATTTTTCCATAAAATCTTAATGGAAGGTGAAAGAAATTATTTCCAATCACTTGGTGATTAAGGATAAAAAATTTATTATAGGTATTTATTAAGACTACTAAATTTTAGATATTTGTTTATATTTTTTTGAGGCAAAGTTGCGTCTACACGCTTTGATAGCAAAGTCGATACTACTTGTCCCTTGTTTTTTTCTTGATCGAGTCTTGACGGATATTCCTTTTAGCCTACTCGGAAATGTGATATGGAAATTAATTCGGATTGTCAAGTGATCTAATCCCGGAAATTTTTCATGTTGGATCGGGAATGTATTTTTGACGTTGGATCGGTGTGAGATCATGGTATTGATGAAGATATAGAAAATAGGAATCGGCATCTGAAGTTTGGTTAATTTGTCTGGGTGAGTCGTGTCGATACATTTCATGTTTACATATTTTTTTCTGTATAATGTCTTTTACAATGTCCGTTTATACAGTGCAATACCTTAAACTAGGTTTACAATTTTCTTAAACTTAGTAATGTTTGTTTTATCTTGCTCTATGCATATCAATTATCTCTAATGCCTAATTTAGCCAATTCGGGGTTTTATCAAATTTGTTGTCACTTTTGACGTTTGTGGTTATGATATATAATTTGTTTACATGTATAACCTGAGATTATTTATTTATGGCTATGGTTGTTTAACCATTACAATATATTGCGCGCCAATCTTCTATTCAGAATTGTATCTATAGAGCATTCCAACTTCTGTATTCAGTATTGGCTCTTATGGGATATATACATCCTTTACTATCTTAAGCAATTTGTAATAAATTAGGTGCTTTCGTTCATACATATGTTTACTAATCAACGAATCAGGATTCGGTATATGCGTGTTCGATTTTACCCAATTGTACCTTTCCAATCGTGTTGAAACATGATTATAAATCCGTTGCAATCCCTCCACCCCTCTGAATCCGTTATAAATGATGTTTTGTATGTTTACAATCATAAAAACATAACCTCTTAATCACAGATCACATCACTAATTGTCACTATAGTAGTACGTGATATGTGCTCTTAACCTAATAGTTATAATAGTTATAATTATTGTAACCTATCACTAGGGTTCGAATAATTATGCATTAAAAAACTACAAAATATGCATCTAAAATATTAAAAATTGCATTTTTATTTGCATTTAAAAGTCGTTTATTAGATTAATAATAGAATGTTTAATGGTTATATTGGTCTATTTACAACAAATTTACATACTTTTACTATTACATTTCACTATACCATGATGCAATAAATTCTCAAATGCAAATTTACGTCTATTATCGCCTAAAATATTTTTAAATTCTGAAGAACGTCGTTCCATGCTACAATAGGAGCGAATGATCACGAAATGATAAATCCACTGTCAGTAAGATTCAAATTATTGGAAGCAACAGCAGTTTCTTCATTTTCTAAAATCTTAAATTTTGATATCCAGTACATTTTGTTTGCAAAATTACTATTTTTTATCATAATTAACCCATCAAAAACATTTTCAAGAATAATTTTCTCCATTTTGTTTATGTCAATGTCAATCGGTACTGAATCAAAGCTCTGAATACGACGTTCTTTCGCGACATCGGATTAGTTACAAATGATTACTGAACACGGATTATGTTTAAGTTAATCATGATCAAAATAAGTGGCACGAACGAAACCAGCTATTGTCTTCTTTTATTTCAAAGCAATGGTGCCAGATCAATTAATATGTTTGCAGTTGGCAGTGCTGGTGTAACTCCGAACATAGCGCAAATATGACTTTGATAAATGTCAAAATCGTTACGTGTGTTGATTTCGATAGCACACTTTATTTTTGTGATGTTATTTATTAACCATTTTTTTAAGCACGCATTTCTTTTGCACATTTAGTAGTAATAGGTAAGTTGTCATTAAATATATAAAAGTATAAAGTAAAAATAAGGCAATTCTTTCAGAATACTGAGTCTCGCTGGCGTGATGGAGTCGTGAAGAAAATGACATAAAGGTGAAACCTTTAGTATTAAACAGCAGCAAATGATACTCAATGTATTTAATTACTTTACGGAAAAGGGTATGGCTGTCAGTGATGCGGTTTGTGAAACCAGCAAAGCTGTAAAGTGTTCAGACCATGCTGATAGTGATTCTCTATGCTTCAAACGAACAACTTTGTATAAATTCTCACGGGATATTGGTGTTAAATTTCTATTGGTAAAGCGGTAAAGTATACTGATTGATCGAGATGATATCATTAGATGGAGACATCAAACAATTCCGAAAAGAAGGTAAAGACTATTTGTATTTCTGTTATGTACTATATACTGATGAATGTTGGGTAAATACAGGTCACTCAGTAACTAAACCTTGGACTGATACCACAGTTAAATCTCGTCAGGCTTTTTGTGAAGGTCTAACCACAAGTTTAAAAACTCCAAGTAGTTCTGGACAATGATCGCTCTGGTTCATGCAGATATTGAAAATGGATTTATTCTTGTTGCAGAACTTAGCTTTATTTGCAAAAAGAACACAGCCGATACACATAACGAAATGGATGGAGAAGTATAAGTATGAAGAATGGTTCACGAAGCAGTTGCTTCCGAATATACCACAAAATTTAGTTATTGTACTTGACAATGCATCAAATCATATTAGAAAAGTGGAAAAAATTCCAATCTCGGCATGGAAAGAAGATCGAATCATTGAATCATTAGCTTTAAGAAAGCATTCACAGTATCTCAAGTTAAATCTCAATATGAAAAATATAAACTAGATTTAATTGCAAAAGCCAACGGCTGTGAAATTCTACATTTGCCACCCTATCATTGTGATTTAAACCCAATAGAAATGGCACGGGCACAACTAAAGCATTATATCAAAATGAACAATTCAACATTCAAAGCTAAAGATATGCCAGAGCTAATTACCAGATATTACTACAATGCCACAGTTGACAACTGGCAAAACTATATCGAACATGTTAGAAAACTTATTGGGAATAATATGTGGATAGTAGACGGACTGCAAGATGAAATTGAGTCCTCATTTAATACTAATCTATATACAAATGTAAATAAATCACATATTTTCTGAAAAAAAAATTAAAAATTATAGATTGTATTTTTATTTTACTACACTGTATTATATATAAATATTTATAAAACTATTTCGTCTGATGTACCTCAACAATGAGATGTTACATTCTATTAATACTGTTGTATTTTTAACTCATTTTTTGAACGTTCTTTAGCTTAACATGTTGGCTGATTTTCTTAGAATTAGCTTCAACAAAGATATGGTAAAGCGAGAATTTCTGAAATTATAATCTATATGAAATGGAAGTATAACCTTGTCCATATTTTGTATCTATGTACAGTGGCGGAATTAAAAAAAGCGTACAACTCGTGAGATCGCTTTGTGTCAGTTTTGCCTAATCTGATTTGTTCTTTATCATATTGCTTTGATAATAAATTAGTAGAATCATATGGCAAGATCACATTATTGGTATTCATAGGAAAAAAAAAGAATAATTACACATAATTTAATTAAATTTGAAAAACGTCACTCGTTTGTGTGCTTAATATTTCTGCCTTGATATTTTATATCCTAAGGAAAAATTAATTAATCATGAACTTTATTAAGGTAAAGTAAAAACTTATAATAAAATTAACACGTAGTATAGAAGAAACAACACTTAGTTCTTTACAACTGCTCCATTATTTGCCACTACACCCTGCAACCGTTTAGGCATTGAGATGATACAAGATCGGATGTAGTCTGGCGAAAGCTCATTCCAGATTTCCTCGATTTTATCAGATAATTCTTGGACATTTGCGGGTATAAAATTGACGTCATACATTTTTTTCACAATAAAACCCCATATGTTTTCAATAGGGTTTAAGTCCGGGCTTTTAGACGACCATGGTAAACGAGTTACGTTATTTTCTTGAAACCAGTTCTAAACAGTTCTAGATCTATGAACGGGACAATTGTCATCTTGAAATATAAAGTTTCTTCCAGGAAACATAATTTCTGACGACGGCAGAAAAATATTTTCGAGAATTGCAATATAATTTGCACTAGTAAACCGACCTTCAATCATCCAGCAAATGCCTGGCCCTTGCATATTAATCCAGGCCCAATCATTGACCGAAAATCTGCCACTCTTTCGAGATTTGCTTGTATAAGTCTCATTCTCGGTCTGTACACTCGAACGCAACCATTGTACGAAGACTGGAAGATTTTCTCACCAGTAAAAATAACGGTTTCCCAGAAATTTAAATCACACGGTAGAAATTCTAATGCAAAACCTATTCTCTGATTTTTATTATCTGCAGTTAGGAAAGGCTTCTTTGCAGCTACTCTATTTCTCAGCTCGGAATCCTGTCTCACTCTATTTCGGGCAGTACGGACGTGTCCAGGAAAATTCGTTCTATTAATTGCAGTCACTACCGACTCAAATGGATTATTCCTCAAAAACTGGATGAGATTTTCATCGTCTTCAGGAGGTGTCACCCTTTTCCGACCGGATCCATTTTTTCTTTGAACAACTCTTTCTTGCTGCCCTTTTCTTTTCACCCTCAGTATGGTACTTTTATTCACTTCAAATCTTTGAGCCAATGCTCTGATTGACCATCCTTCCTCTAGTAATGTAACTATTTGCGTTTTCTGAAGCAAACTCAAATTTGGCATTATTGTCTTCTACTACTTTGACAAATTATTTGCAATTAATATATTTGACGTAAGCTGTCAAATAAAGAACGGTTTAATGTGTGGCATTTTGACTGTACGCTTTTTTTAATTCCGCCACTGTACATAATATATTCGCCTACGTTAATTTCCATGAAAACTTTGTTATTCCATAAATGTAATCTTTCAATAAAATTCTAACCAAAAAGTATTTCAAATATCTTGTCATTCATTAATTGCTGCCAACCTAAATTAGTCATGGCAACAATGCCATTGGTTCCCGTAAGACACGTACTGAATACTAAGGTTGGAATGCTCAGTATGAAAGGATGCGTCCTACCTCGAATATGTTCAAAATGGCCGAGAACCATCGTACAGAAAACTATATTAATCCCCGGCAACTGTAGTGCATGTTCTTGCCGCGAGAGACTAGATGGCGTTCTTCGTAAGTTCATTTTCTACAGAGATTGTTCAGCAGATATTAGGAGTCTTGACAGGCAGGGTTTGAATTAAATTTTATAATGAGAAATATTATAATCACATGCTAAGCTTTTTAAACTAGAGTAAACTAGAGACAGTAAATTTTTTATTTTGAATAGACCTATTGCTTCTGTTCCTAGGTAATTAGCTTCTTCACATGAGGGATTTTTTTATCGTACTAAAAACGTTTGGCAAATATACATTTAATTTTGGTCAGCATAACCAACATGTGATCCAGTGATCCATGTGTTGTAACTCTATTACAGATTCTCGATAAAAGTCACCTAACCTAGCATGATAAAGGATTTCTGTTGACACACAAAATTGTCTAAAATTTGTCTGTGACAGAGCTAGATGATTGATCTCATTCCGTCAATGTCTAAACCTTATGCTTGCTGCAATAAGGTGCATTTATTTTCTGGCTAAAGTTAATGTGTGACTTTGTAGGTTGTTGAATTGTACTCAGTGCTAGTTCATTTAGACCTGACAATTCTAATTACTGTTTCAATATTAATTTGGACCAAGAGGAACGGGTCCAGATAATTAAATGGTATTACTCAGGTAGTATTGCGCAAGAAACTGTTTCTACAGTTCAAACGCTTTAAATATAGAGCATAAGTTTGAAAGAATTGGATGCGTTGCAGATTGTAAGGAATGTATTAAACTGTGCAGAGAACCACGAATACCAATAATAAGTGAAGCCAAAGAACAAAGAGATATTAATGTCTGTAGTACGGTTGAGTACAATCAGCCGTCTTCGACGGTTGAAATATCAGAGCACACCATATTGGCAAAGAGAAAATCAACATCTTATTCAATCGCAGCGAACTCAATATCCGCACAAGTTGAATATATGGACTGGGATTTTAGGTTATCACGTGATAGATCCTATTTTTATTGATGGTACGCTAATTAATTTTTTTCAGGTAATTGGGGCCAAATTGTTGCCAACCTTCATCCCATTACAGGTCAATAGATGATTGGTCAGGGCATTGAGGAGGCCAGCACTACCGCTGTAAATAATATAAAGTCTAGTAAAAAGAAATCCATTATTTTTGCAATAGATGGCTCTGTGAATCTGTATCTCGCATTGTATGAGTGCGATTGGGATTTGCCAGTTGGCGTTAGTAGAAACATAAGATCTCTTACTAAAAAAAACATTGCTCGACTCGATATTGTTTTGAGAGCGTCTCAAAGATGGACACCAATAAAGAGAAAATACCCCACATTCTACAATTTTTCTTTGATAAAGGCAAAAACGCAAGCTAGGCGGCTGAACCTGTGAATAGTGTTTATGGTCCTGATGCTGTAACAACCAATCACGCACAATTTTAGTTTTGTCGATTCAATTCTGGCAATTTTGACGTTAAAAATGCACCACCCTTTGGAAGACCAATTGTTGAGAATGGATAATGCATTTTGACCGTCATATAAGCACTGTTTCGATTGCCCAGGAGCTGAACATCAGTTGTCCGTGGTCGTCCACTAGGACTTCGAGTACCAGATAGTCTTGCCTGGATAGCCGTCTTTGTTGAGAGTACAAACTTACCTAGCGTACACTGAAAATGACAAGTATGCAGCTATTCAAGTATGCACTTGCTTTCTGAGGACTACCAGTAGTGTATCTACTTTTAAAAGTATTTCATTTAGCTGATTTAAACCTGGCTGTGAAATAAAAACACTGGTCGTGGAAGCCTGCAAAGCTCAAACCGATCTAATTATCTTAAACACCATTTTATTATTATTTTAATTCAAGTAACACATTTAGCACGATTACGCTAAGAAACACTGCTACCTACACGAGAGTGATCGCGATTACAATCAGAAATTTAATGTCGAAACCAGGTTTCGTGCAACTCAGGCTAAATTCTAGGTTAAACAAGCTAAATTTATTTTTTTCTCCATATATGTACATACATATATCCGAGAAAGCTGCTCACCTATTCAAAATTAATTAACCTGGAAATTTGGCACCGCCGCCTTCGAATATACGTAAATATCCTACCCTGAAATCAACACGATATGCGTTTAAATTAATAGTTCAATTAAAATTACGACCTGCAACCCGTTATCTACGATAAACTACACACACATATGTATACATACGTTGAAATACACGCCGAACTCTACGTTGGGGAAGAACGGGGGGATTATAATTTTTGACCCCCCATCGTGGGTTGTTAGGGGTGATGTAGAGTGTACTGGCACGTATGTACGTGGTTTCCACGATAAAACGGTCCTGTTTGCCTTCGTGTGTATCGTACACGCGAAGATTGTTGTTGTCACGAATCGTTGCGTATTAAATGGAATTTCCACATATTAATCCGTCCCATACCTACTATGTATATGTATATGTGTGTATGGTGGATAAATATCTGGATTATTATTTTTTTACTTGTGAGATTGGTACAACTGCGATTTAATTAGGAAACGTCAAATTTTGACAGCTGTCAAAATATATTTTTAAATTATTTTATTATTAAAGTTATTAATTTAAACTAGAGCGATGATAGCGCACTCTACCGATAATATTCGGTAGTAGTATGCGACGCCTCTGAACATAGCTATAGACAGAGATAGAGAGAGAGAGCTTTAGCGATGCCGCTGCGCGTCGGTAAAGTTGTTATCGGCAAGCTCTTATTGATTTTCTAACAGAAACCTTCTCAACTCTTCCGTTGGCGGCGAAATAGTTCCTGGTTATCAACGAGAGATGTCCCCACTAGACGGGACTTTACGTTTTATGTATCGGGAACCAGCTTTCGAGCAGTTTACCCTAAAATTATTAAATTTTAGTTTTATTTCGAATTTCTTTCTTTTTTTGTTTAGTATAAGAAATAAAAGTAGATGTCATCGCAGGAAAATGTAAATAATATAAAAGAGATTCGGTTTTAATTGCCGCAGATTCACATCTCTTCTCTGGGGTGTTTAATTAAGAAACTTGTACCCGGGGATTCGCAGTATCGTCCCCGCTCCGACAAATTTAAACTTCTATTTATGCAACTAATTAATTTATGTACGCCGGATTAGATTAAGTTTACTTTTAATCAAGCCATATTCTATACGAAATTTTGCGAGCAAATTGGGCGGTGGGGCCTTTCAATGAATCCTGTCGCCGTAGTCGTCGCGAAAAAGATGAGTGGAGAGGGAAGGAGGAAGATGGAAATTAAATTTGAAATAAATACGGGATTTAATCGAATCAAGGTGTGTTGATTGGGGTAATTTGCACGAAAGTTGGTTCGTTTGGATGTAAAATTGTGGATTACAATTTTTTTTAACTCCATCTAAAGAAAGATCGCCTTCTCCCATTCAGATATATACTCTCGGTAAAATCTCATTTCTCTAACTTTTAGTAGAATCTACATCGCTGCTATTCACTCCATACTTCCCAGCTGTAATGAGTTACTGATACAATCTTATTACATAGAGGCAAGAACCTCGAATACTACGTTCTGTATGCGCTCTCTCTGTGTATGTTGTATATATTCGTTCTTATCCCTTACTTAACACCGTCGTAAACGACGGTAATCTCTCCGAGCCGACCCTACACAACGCCTCCGCATCTTTTAGATTGGTACACAGGACTACATAAAAAGGAAATATAATTCTCAAATCATTTCTCGTTATACTGTGCTTATAAAAGATGTTTTTTTTATATTATATTAAATTTGGCGGAAAAAAATAATTTTGACATTTTTGACAGTTGACAGCTGTCAAAATTTGACGTTTTACAAAAGTACGCAGTCGCACCAACCTTTAAATACTAAGTTACTTAATAAAAAACCTATTGTGATCTTCTAGAACTAAAATCATAACGTTTTAACACTTAGAAAGTAGAAACTACCTAAAACCGCCCCGTTTAAACTGGAGGGTGGCAGCATTTGCTGTTGTCATATCGTATTATCGTTGTTTATGCGTAAACGTACACAGTTCCGTACTTACGAGCTATTAAAGAGGCGAAATCACTGCCGTTAGTAGCTCTCTCTGCGGAGTTGTGTTTTGTACGGGAGTTAGTCACTTGTATAGATGTGTATTACGTACGCGAAAGTTTTACCTCGTCCCCCGACTAAATCCTTTTCGCACCGTATTGTCGCCGTTTAGTAAGCACCGGGGCTTGTATCAGCGCCCGTGAACCTAAAATCTTATTACATAGTTCGAAGTTTGCGTTCCCTTTTAATTACGCTCAGTTTAAACCCGGCCCCTCCTCCTCTAGCACCTCTTGTTATTGTGGCAGATTCAAATTCATATTTCAGGTTTTATGTTTGATAAAATTTTTAAACCTTTAAAATATGGCTAAATTACGTTATACATACCTTGGCTAAGCTTAATTGGAAAAATTAAGTTTTGAGATAGAGGTTCTAAGAAAATTTGAGGGGAGTACATGTCTTGGCAGACCACCTTCTTATAGTGACATTCTACAGAATTAATTTGGAGTTTCTTAAAATTTAAATACCTTTTATTTGAACGTAGGCTTCCACGACCATCGTTTTCTATTATGAAGTCTTCAGAATGACATAAACATTAATTTTCCGTTTCCCGCAAAATACATCAACAAAACCTACATAATACATCGTACAACACCGCAAAAATCCGACAAACATACTCACTTTCAGCCCTATAAATAACCATTAAACACTAACAGGGCTCAAAACTCGACGCTTTTACCTAAAAACCACATCGCTGCTCCTGTCACAATTTTAATTAATAGCACTTATTAAATAGTTTTAATGAAAACGTACCATCCCCCCTCGCTCCGCCCCATCCTTCTCGTACTATAATGGATGGAAATTCGTACCATAATACGCTACGATAATGCTAACTTGCCTACCCTCAACGCAAGACGCGCTCCTACTGACTACGCCAAAGTATTGTCTAAGCTTATATTATTTAGGAGAAGGTAATGGGGTAATAGGACATCATTTTGGACATTTATATTCAATTTAGCCCAAAAATTTGCTAAAATATGCTTGAAAATTTAAAGATCTCTTTCGTGGGCTTAAATTTAAATTAGCTTATGTTGTTTAGAAGAAGATAATCAGATAATAGAATATTATTTTGGACGTTTTTATTCAATTTAGCCTAAAAATTTGCTAAAATACGCTTGAAAAATTAAAGATCTCTGTCGTAGGCTTATATTTAAATTAGCTTATGTTATTTAGAAGAAGATAAAGAGATAATAGGACATCACTTTGAACGTTTTTATTCAACTTAGCCTAAAAATTTGCTAAAATATGCTTGAAAATTTAAAGATCTCGTTCGTGGGCTTAAATTTAAATTAGCTTATGTTGTTTAGAAGAAGATAATCAGATAATA
>SMLS01047025.1:0-35219 GCA_004785975.1 Popillia japonica | reverse complement strand
TTTATTTTCACTTTAATTTGGTAATTCTCACTGTAAAGCAACTGTGATGGTATTTTCCATCTTATTAACTAGTAAAGCTGTATCTGTATATTTACACATATCTATACATGTAAATACATTGTTCTGGTTTATTTGCATTTTAATCAGAAACATTCCGAAACGAGATGACCTAGATACTACATGCAAAATACACACAGAGAACGCAATAAAATAACCGCGAACGTAGTAGCACATATTCAAATGAATTTGTACAAATATATACTATCGCGTACGTTACGGAAGTCGACAAGGAGAGGAAAAATTAATTAACCGGGAAACCACATCTAGACTTAATTTTCTTCTCTGTCAAATATTAACACATATCCTTACCTTTACCTCCCTTCTATGTGTAGGGATATATGTATGTATGTATTTACATACATAACTGTACACAGTATGGAATTGTTGGTTAATCAGAAGAAGCAACAAGTTGCGGAAACTATATATAGCATATACAACATCGGGTCATGGTTGCGGCGTGTACTTCTAACTCCAGTCTTGTCTCGTTTCGCTCCCGCTACTAAACTTGATTTTTCTCCATTCTTGTGTCAAGAGGGTTGTTGCCGTTATTTGTGTAGTTTCCGCGCGTGTTTATAACACATAAACATTAAGTAAATGAAGAAAGGAAATAAAATAAACGCTCTCCAACACTAATATGTGTAATTACCCGTTACACTTACATGACGCTACTGAAGAAGTAAAGATTCCCCTAGTTCTAATTAGGAATTTGCGTACGGGATGGATGCATTTCGAGCGAATTCATTTTACGAGGACATTAATAGTTGTTCGAGGGTCAGGATTGTCGCTATAATCATTTTCGCTCGTTAAACAGACCTGGTGAATTGCGACATTAAAATTTTACGACAAGTACTGAAAATGCTGGAAAGAATTTAGCAAACCGATTTGTCTTGCGCCTGTTTTAACCATTACCGAAGGAAAAATTCTACTCGTTTGCTTGAATATCTATAGTTTGCACCATAAATTTTGCATGATTAGCAGATTTCAAATCCTAACATTTCCAACAATTCTATAGTCGATGGTAGAACTAGTGTTCCATTCAGATAATAAACTCTCATTTAATTTCAGTTAAAACTCATTGAGAAAACTTCAATCACCATCAAGTGTTATGAATACAGAAAATCACGAATACTCTGAAAGGATATAAGTCCGCGGTGTTTCGTTTAATCAAAGTGAACAGCAGTATTTTAGCATGTACATCATCTTTTTGACAAGCGGAGAATCGTAAAATTTCTTATTTATTAACAATTTATCGTAATAATACGCCTGAAAAGCCATGGGTCATTTGCAATTTGCGAATGCAGCTCAAGTGTAATTTTCTGACGAGCCCGGCATCCCTGTTTTGAAATAGACACTGTTCGAAGAAGACAAAGGTAAGGTCGATTAGTATTAACAGAACCAAACAATGATTGGTACCTCTTGCAATTTGAATATAGAAATTGTATTTTAAATATAATCAACGAAATAAGTTCATTGTTGTTAACGGAAGATTGATATTAACCCTAACAATAAGGAATCCCCTTCATGACATGGGTTTCTAAAGCTGAGGGCCAATAGTATACTTTTGTACCAGAAAGTATAATAGACGTGATAGACTTTGGGTAAGCATCTACTATGGAAAAAGAATTAAAAATGTCCGTGATACCTGTAGATTATATTGTGTTGCACGGAAGTATAATTGTACAATTTCAACTTCAGTTCCCAGAAATCAGCTTCAGAATACGAAAATTATTTAACTCTGACATTTTTTTGGAGTGGTCATAACTAATCCTACATTACGTTTTCTTTTTCAAACAACTGCCCCAGAAAAAATATTCAATCCTTACACAAATATCCAGTAGGGCTAACCGTGTTCGATTTCATAAGCAGCACCGAATAGCAACAACTTATCCCAATATTCCATTGAACTATTTTGAGGATAGTTTTTAGTATGTGTCACTAAAAACTGCCTTTAAGGATTACTTACTGCTTCTACTTGGTGGATACTGGCTAGTTCCATCTACATATATACTATATTGTGTGATTTGGATATAATAATACCAATATGGTTTTATTGTCCAACAACAAAGCTATTTTTTTTAAATGATAAAAATTTTTAAACACTTCGTTGAATTTTCTCCATTGCGGAGATAAACATAGTGCGGCATAGTGAGATGCGTATTCCAATTTGCTTAGAACCAGACCATAAAAAAGACTCTTAAAAACCCTAATATCATTGAAAAGTTTACAAGAACGCAGAACAAAACCTAGGCTACGAGAGGCAGATAGCAACACATTCAGAATATAATGGGAAAAAAAACGACTATCAAAAAACACTCCAAGGTCTTTACCAATTTCAGCCTTCTGCAAATATGTATCGTATATTACATACACCGATATAATTTTATTTATTTAAATTCGATATAATTTTATTTATTTAAATTTAAGCAAAATTTAGAACACCAAGTATACTTACTTACTTATAATATTTATATTGTGTTGTAAGTGTTGTGTGATATTAGTGTAGATTTTTAAATCATCTGCATAAGCTAAAACAGAGCAGGTTAATAAGGAAGAAGGTCATTAATATACAACACAAAGCAATGACCCAAGATGAGAACCTTGGGATACGACAGAAGTGGGAATAAAAATACGAAATGTAAAACCATTATAAAATATGTACAGAGTTCCACCTGTTATTCAGACAAGACCAAAGTAGTTTTAGCAGTGCAGGACTGAATCCAAATGCGGATAGTTTGTATAAAAGTATACCGTGATCAATACTGTCGAAAGCGCTACTAACATCAGGGTAGATAATATCTACTTCACTCTGATGATCCAAATCCTGGCAAATGTATTGTGTAAGGCTCACAAGATTCGTTACCGTTGATGTACCCTTACCAAAACAATGCTGATACTCTGATATAGATAACCTAACAGTGTTATATATATGTTACATGAACATATTACGTTTTCGTATAATTTAGCAAAATTTGAAAGTATAGAGAGGTCGATAATTTTCAATACAATTTTTGATAGGTATCTGTTTCGAATACAAGAACTACTCGACCAGGTCGCCATAATGAAGGAAATACATTCGTTTTAATGAAGAAATGAATTATCAGCATAAGAGGTCTTGCTAAGGCATATCTTGCATCGCAAACTATAAAAGATGGAATCAAATGGATAAAAGATGGAATCAAATGGATATGATATAGTATATTGTATATTATAGTTCAATTACGACGAGCGCAAAAATTAAACCCTCCTTCTCCCTTTTTTATTATAATTTGTAATATGTGCCGCCTATGAATGAACAATGCGTTTAAACAATCCCTCGATCGAACTAACGTAAGACATCGCAAAACCAGCGGTCGATGCAATAAAACCACGAGATAACGGTGATGCGTCAGCCTTTTTTAAATAGCTTTGAATGCTAAGTGTTCAATAACATCAATATGATTACGTATGAAAATGTTATCGGAGCCTAATTAATAAAGGAATTTTTATTTTAAATTTCAATGCAAGAATTTAGGCAAAGCATCAGGCATTTCAGCAAAGCTGTTCTAGGAACCGTATAAATCTCTACAATAATTATGTAAATATCTTGGAGAGGGCCAACTTCATTCATTTAATCTTTCCTATATAAATAACACTGAAAACAACAAAAACTTACCCATTGTTAGTAGCTCATCGTAGCTGAGACTTTAGATTGATCAATGAATACTATAAGAATTAACGTTTGATTTATCAATGGTTTGATTTGAGCCGTTAGTATTTTATAATTGCCAAAATGCTGAGGAATTATGATGGAGTCTGAGAACAGCTAAAACGCTGACGCAGATAATTCTAATTTGAAAAGCGTTTAAAAAAATACTAAGTAATTGGATAAAAGAGTCGTAGTTTGTTCAGTGAAAGTTAATCAACCCAGAGAAGCTATAAACGCAGTTTATTTATCTGAATTAGCTAGAATTCGTAAGCTACATATTTTTCTAATAAATTTGTACAACGTAACTTTATGACTTATGTTTTAACTTGTTAAAGGATATACGTTAAACTTTGACCAAACACATAAATATCTATATAAGAAAAGGCGAAAGTATAGTAATACCGAAAAGCTTTATTTTGTATTAATTATCGATCGAATCTTTCATTTTGTTTGGCAGATTAAACCTTTGCTATTAAATATTTTCACAGCAGTTTAGAAAAAACAGCCGCTGCATTAATTTAATTTAAACGTAATTAATAGCTTTCAGCTACGAAGAAGAATGATTTTGAACGCTAATTAATTAAAGAGTATCATAAATTTGAAATAGTCAAACTCAGAAATGTGAAAAAGTCAAAAGTCGACATCAGTTATTATTCAGGCTCTGTAAAAACGCATTACATATGCACTCCAATCAATTTAAATCCCTGTCCTACCGTTCCAATAAACTTCGGTAAGGAAAATAGAATTCCGTTGATCAGCTTTAGGACGAGTGAGTTAGGAAAGCGCGGCAAAAATGAATGGGAAAACTGTGAAAAGTTTATGTTTAATTTATAACGTTCGGCAATGTTTTGATTGATTCATTCATCCAGCGGTGCATGAAATTTCCTTCTCAGAAAATTAACGTCGTGTTTACCACATCTAGATCAGGCGACGTATAACGAAGAAGTAGAAAAAGAAGCGATAGGGGGTGCCGCTACACAACTCTACTCAACTACCCTCAATACACCCCCTTTTTCTTAAAAAAATAATTAAAACAGCCTGTTGGAGACGCAAATTTTTCATCTTTTCAAACTTGTCTCCTTCGAATTCTAGAGGGTATGCAGCAATTAATTTCATAATCGATCATCCGTACAAATTAGTATGTGCGAAGATAAGTAATTCTATATCGTTATACCAGCTCGCTTCTCCAAATCATTTTAGTTTGCCCGGTCGTGACACGGCATTAGCATTTAAAATCGCTGACTGTCACCCAAGGTAAGTGGATTAACGTCACGGGATCTCAGTCGACTGCGGTTGATGGTTGCGTTCTATGCTAAAAAGTGACACATGCCGTCTAGACATGTTCAATTTGGAAATTATCAGAAATTAAGAAAATTGCTTCTGAATATGAAGCACGTGATGTGATGCGAAAACTCTGTTAATTTAAACGATGTCGTGTTGAAAAGACATCATACGAAATAATATTGTTTTAGGTATATTTAGGGGCTTCCCGTCATCGTACATTCAATTCAGATTTAATATACCGCCAGATATAAACTCGCAAAAAGAATGTAAACAATCAATTTTACCTTACAACACAAAATACAACCCAGAGCGAAAATTTCCTCCTTTGTTAGGTCTTCAATTAAATAAAACACGAGCGATGACAGTTTCGATACTTCTTTAAAATAAAGTAATCTTCTGGCAATATTAAAGCGTATATCGGTCATTCGTTCTATTGCTTCTTATTCTCATCATCCTCTGCGGTGACATGTCGATTCTCGACCAATTCACTCGGATACTCTCGAGCAATCGAGCGTAATTTTCCAGGTCGAAAGTATTATGAATGATGATCGCCTTAACCACTTCCCGGAGGGGTGATCGGCCATTTCTGCAACCATCGTCCGGTGCCTCTACTCCGCGATAGAACAGGTTGTCATTCGACCCATATATCTCAATCTATAGTCGAACATCCCCCATATATCAATTCATCTGTCTCTGCGCGCTGGTTTTATACCAACCGTATATACATTAATCTCTCTGAGTGCCTTCGAAGCTTGAAGTGGTTCCTTTTTACGAAAGTTTTCGCGATCGTTTCGGAACTTTCGCGCTACCGTTACTGCTTTTCTTCTTCTGCTTACCAATATCCGCGTCTCTATGTTGCACTAGCTTACTTTGTTCGGTGCATTATGTAAATTGTGCGCTTGCATAAATATAGCATATATAAATATACTCTGCTTCTTCGAAGTTACACACGACATAAGTATGTAAATGAAGCGGTTATAATAACGGAAGTAAGAGGAAAGATCGATTACAAATATTCAACTAATACCAATATTTTATCATTCAGCATGTCAAAGTTATGATCGGCAGAACCGCTTCAAATACCAATATTTTTTATAATTCGTACTAAAGAAAATATGCAGCCTGAAACTTGGCGTGGTTTATAATACTTCGCCACGTAAGTTTTTGCTTATAGGTACATACGTAGGCTTTCAGTTCTGAGAAGTGAAGGACTGAGGACTTTCCATCAACTGTAGTAACTCTGACAACATCGAAAGTGCTAATAGTCCAATCAGTGTATATCTTAAAAATGATTATACCTATCCTCCAATATTGAAGAGAATCTATTTACATTCAATTACCTATTATTTCTTTAAATTTCTCTTGAACATAATGCAAACTATCTCCTTCATATTAAATGATAATATTCTTAAATTTTTGTTAACAAAACTAGAGTCAAGGCTCATTGTAGCTATCGCGAACGATACCGAATCAAGTTTTTTTTGAAGTCATAGAGTGTAGATATTTTTTTCTCTTATCAGATAGGAACATTATTAAGACATTCTAGTTATAGAACAGATAGTGAAGCGTAATACTAATAAATGGAAAAAGAAGAAAATAAGCACTGAGAAATTTTAGTGGGGCGCCGGTGGAGCAAAATTTGCATTAATACTGTTGTGACCCACATTCTATTGGACGTGGCAAAATCTCGTATTACGGACAACAGATTGTATTTTGTTTAGTGCCAGTGTAAGACGGCAGTGCTCCTTCCCCCCCCCCTCTTCCCACGCCCCACGTTCAGGTACGCGCACTACAACAAGAGCTACAGTGGTAATACGACAGGTTTGGTAGTCATTGCAGTATGCACCTACCACAGACTAAGAAAAACATCCCCGAAATCCCCACATTTTCAAAAAAAGAAGCTAGAACTTATGAAACCATTGCAGCACAAGTAATTTTTTTAAATTCTGAATTACTAATGACAATTATAAGATTAAAGAAACAATCTTATATAATGGCTGAAAGGAAATAAATAAACAGCCAGTCAGGTTTATTAAACCACAACTACACAGACTTATTGTTAGTAGAATGTCAAATTATTAGTACAACCTCAGTAGTGAAGAAAAATGTGAGGTTAAATGATATACTTATGTATAAGTTCTAAGTAATATGATTTATATTAAAAATAAAATAACTGGAAAATGAAACAAATTATTACTGATCTACTGCTGTACATGTTACTAATTGTAACATACATTCTGTACCAAATGGTTGAATCAAATAAACTGGTCCGAGCACAATACACATATGAAAAGAATAATAGTTTACAGCATTTTGTTTTACAACTTATCCTCTCAAACAAAAGACGCAGTGATATTTTTTGTATGAAACAGTTCTTTCCATTAATAGGCAATAATAATAAAAAAGGGTAATATTCTAGTGTATGTAAGTACATCTTCTAAGAGATTAATGTACATCAGCATCGTCTTTATTCATTTAAAATTGAATAGGTACTTATAAGTTATCAACTTTTGCGTGAAGTAAGTATAATCGGAATATATTTTTGGGTGTATGATTCCGCAAGTAAGTTCAAGTTAAATCCAGCGTATGTAGGTACATACTCCATACAGTAAAGAAAAGCGAACGGGCTAGATTAGTTGGATTTCTTTTCACCTATAAAAGAACTTCGTTATTCTTAAAAAATTCATACATGCATATATTGAAATGGAAACGAAACTGCTCATCGTACTCCTATCTTATTGATTTCTCTCCAAAAGCTGTCCTCAAATGCGAATACATGTGGCTAATTAATTTTCTTCTTACGACATCATTACAAATTCTCCTTCTTGTAGAGACTTCAATAAAATAAAATCGATTATTTGTAGACCCGTGGGTTTTGTATGCGGTTCTGATGTGACTATGACGACATTTATCCAGATTTCAACTTGAACTACGTCTAGACTCTCAGATGGTCGACGAGCATAAAAGTAGCAGTTTTATTTTCGATTATAGTTTGTCCTTATCGTCACCTCTCGTTTGAAACGATTTTACTTTAGTACTGCTTACACAAAGACGACGAAGAACTTTCGTTTTTAATATGCACGCGTATGCATACATATTATATATGTGGAAAAAAATTGTTCCACATATATTTTTCAATTGCATTATGTAGAAAGTACTGAGAAAATACACAAACTATCGAATAGATTATTTTTATAATCAATTTCAATTTTAATCTACTCTTAGGATAATACCAAAAAAATAGAGTATTGCGTGAATCATCTTATGTAACATCAAAATATCCACTTTGTTATTATTAAAGTTACAAGGTCGGCTAAATTAGTAAATACATGTTATTTTTCCGTCCATGAAAGTACATGATTCGAGAATCGATTTCATTTTTTAAAGACATTCTCTTCTTTTTGTTTGATGGGAAAGTAAAAGCTTAATAAACTATTTATAATAAATTGAAAATAACCTACTATGTTAAGCCTAGGATACAGGCTGTGCCTCTGGAGAAAAAAGTAAGAATAGGTCTACACTTTTCAAAAAAGCACATGTTGATTGTAATGAATTTATTTAATAAAACATTTAAAAAAAACGACAAAATAAAATCTGAAAAAAATCAAAGAATGTACACAATTGAAAGTTATTCATTTTGCGGAAAATACATACTTCTAGAATTAGTTCCTCTTTGTTCCTACATGTAAGCACAGATAATTTAAATTAACTGATTTCAGATTTGAAGTTTACAGTGAAAAATAGGCAGGCTTTATTTGTTAATTTTTTTCAATTCGTGGTAAATGATGCTGTTTCGATTTGTCCTATTAAGAAATCACATACATACATACAATAATCAAAATAGTCTTTAACAAGTTTTAAATTTAGAATAACTGGAAATTGTGACATGTAGAAATGTGAATGACTGGCGAACACACTACTTTTAGCGTAATTCAAGAACTACTATGTAGAAGTAGTAGTTTTCTATTCATTTCGCGATGCCTGATTAATGTGCATCTTCCAACCTTTGACGTACCAGACTTCTTGATTTATGTCAGCCCCTTCGGTTATGCCTTTTTAAATTTTGCATTTCTTATTAATTCATGATCATATTCTTTTGTTCGTAATGGTCACGCTATCGGACTACCTTTACAGATCTAACGATTATTGTAATACTGTATTATCCTCTTGCACTTCTAATCTGAACCTTTGAAGTAGTATTACCATTTGATTTTCCAAAATGTCCTCGTACATTTAATCATTCAAGTTGCCTTCCTTGGCGTTAACACTAGAATTAATATAGGTGTATTAGACAATAGTTTTCGAATTCCTAGTACACCCCTGGTATAACATCTAGAAAACCTGTTGTCGCTATATTCTAATGTGCGTAAATTGTGACACATGTAAAATCTCAGGAGTTAGATGTCGGGAATAAAGTGCATCTAACCCTTTCTAACGTCGTTCGAAATATATAAAATCGCGAACGAAAAATGATCCCCTTCCTTCGTGTGATTTCATTTAGATCGAGAACGTTTTCACGGAAGGAACAAATAGATCGGGGACGGGTTCAAATATGAGAAGAGGAGAGAAACCACGAGCTAGTACCATCAGGGCACATACAGCAACCGAGTTTATCACCGCTACCTAATTCGCCGGCTTGATGCACATAAATTGATACAGACCAATTCTTATTAATGACAGTCTTACTTTTTAAACGACAGTTTTATTGTGGCTTCTTAAGATAACCGTAGGCAATAATGGGTAGTTTTTCTTTCCTTTGTCGATGCTAACTGTAGTAAAAAGTAAGAACTGCTGCCGGCCGGCTGCTGGCGCCAGAGTAGGTGGCGCCGTCAGCGTCGGTCCTGTTTCGGCTCTCTTCTCTACTAGCTAACCTCTCGGGGTGACGAGCACAGGAGAGACTGGGGGAATGGAACGCCACGATAAAGAGAAAGAGGGATGTTGCGAGCATGTATGTGGTATACGTCTGCTGTCTGCATTGGTATATGTGTATCTAGGAGCGTGTGTGCGCGTAAGTGAAAGCACTTTGGGCACTCGGCCAGAGCTTCCACGGCGACGGTGGAAAAAGCTTCCCAACTATTTTCCACCAGGACCGGATTCTTTACGGATTAAATCACTTTAACACCCTGAATTTAGACCGTAAATTTTGTCAAACCTTCTGAGTTTTTTTGAGTTAATCTGATTTTTGCCATCTTGTATTATTCAACGATAGAAACCTAACAACTTTGGCTTATTAAACAACCTGAAAGAAAATTTAATTGATCCGGTTCATTAATTCTTTTTCAATTGGATGTAAGTGGTATCAGAATTAATTTTGTCCTTTCCTAGTAGAACAATATCTGTCAGGAATAGATGCGTTAGAAAACGATTAAAAATTAGTAAATCCGAATTTTGCCAATATCATACGAAATTTCTTCATGCAAAATCGCTAAAAATAGTAGGTATAGCCAAACGGATAGTGAAGTGGAAAAATTATTACAAGATACTAGAAGGACAGTATTTCATTTTCATGATCCCTCTGGTAGGCTTTTTCTCTCTTCTACGATTTATCTCCTGCTCTGTCTCTGTAGTTTTTCAAAGAGTTTTTTATGTCGTTCTACGGTAAAATTATTCTGGTGTGCAATGGTTACACTGCTATGTTATTACTTCTTTTCTATTGATTCCTGTTTTTATGTGTACTACCTAAAATTTTAAAAACCTAATTATTCCAATGCATGTAGCCTTAAAAGCCAAAAAAAAAAAAAAATGACAATAAATGGAAAGCAGTATAGATGGTGTAAGCAGGCGGGAAGGTTGCAGGAAATGGAAGAGAGTGGAACAGGCTCAAAAAACTGACCCAAATAAACAGGAAAGATACAACAAAGATGACAAAAAGGGCTAAGAAAAGGATAATGAATACGGATAAAAGGAATTGTAAAAAGAGGTGCGACAAAGTTTGGAAGTTGGGAACGTGGAATATTCGGAGCATATACGGCAAAGAAAAAGAATTAGAGACAGAAATTGACAAGATAGGGATAGACATTTTAGGGATAACTGAAACGAAGAAAAAGGGAAAGGGTAAAACGGTGCTGGCAAATGAACATATTTTAATATACAGCGGAGTCGACAAAAGAATGAGAGCTGCTGCAGGGGTCGGCTGTGTAATTCATAAGAAATTAGCTGACAACATTTACAAATGGGAGGGAATATCAGAAAGACTATTAGTGGTTGAAATGAGGGACAAAAAACAAAAGATACAAACCATAATAACAGTGTATGGACCTAATGAGGACGATCGAGCAGGAGAAAAGGACAAATTTTGGCAAGAACTGACAGAAGCCACGGAGAATGCTAAAGGAACAATATATGTTATTGGAGACTTCAACAGCAGAGTCGGAACTCAAGATGATCAATATAAAGAAGCAATTGGTAAATATGGCGAGCCTTCTAGAAATAATAATGGAAGCAGACTGTTAGAATTTTGTACACTTCATAACATGATTGTCACTAACTCGTGGTTCCAACATAGAGATATACATAAGTATACTAGAGAAGTGCCAAGTAGAGGAGAAAAATCCATAATAGATTATATCCTGACAGAGAGAGCAAATCGGAATATAGTTCGGGACACTAAAGTGAGGAGAGGGCCAGAGATTGGCAGTGACCATTATTTGGTGATATCCAAAATAAAACAGGAAGTTAGTGCACAATTATATAAAAAGAAAACGAATAAGATAGAATTTGAAAGTATAAGAACATACAAACTAAAGGACAGAATAATTGCAACTAAATATGAAAATGAGATAAGAAAGAAACTGAGAAACACACCTATACTACACGGAAACAGAACTCTTGAGCAACTTTGGAATATATTTAAGGGAACATTGACTGACACTGCGAAACAGGTGTGTGGCGTATACAGAACAACCACTCACAAGCCACAAACGGCTTGGTGGACCAAAGAGATAAAGAAGCATGTACACATGAAGAAAACGGCATGGAAAAGATACCTAGCCAACAGAAATGAGGAAAATTACGAAGAGTACAAGAAACAGAGGAAAGGTGTCAAAGTAATGATAGTTGAAGCAAAGAAGAAAAGCTGGGAAGACTATGGACATAAACTCGAAGAGGATAGCAAGGGTAACCAGAAATTATTTTATAAGATCCTAAAAGAGTTAAGGCAGGGAAAGGAGAAAAAAGATATATATATTAAAAATACAAAAGGGGAATTACTAACAGAAGAGACGGAAATTATAGAGAGATGGAAACAATACTTCCAAGATCTGTTACAAAGTCGAGACGACATCATGGAAGAAGAAATAACAGAAAGAGTAATGGGAGAAGAAAATGGGGACGAGGAGATAAAGCAAGAAGAAATAGAAGATGCGATTAAATGGTTAAAAGACGGTAAAGCTCCAGGAATCGACAAAATTACACCAGAAATGATAAAAAATATGGGCGAAGAAGGAAGACAGCTATTTCTAAAAATATGTAACAAAGCATGGTACGAGAAAACGGTACCAAGGGACTGGGAGGTGGCACTCATACTTCCGATACACAAGAAAGGTGACCCTAAACAGTGCAGTAATTATAGAGGCATTTCACTGCTTTGTACATCAATGAAAGTATATGAAAAGATCCTTGACAACAGATTAAGAAAAGAGATAGACGGCCAGCTAAATGAAGCGCAGAGTGGTTTTCGCAAAGGTAGGAGTATACAAGATCATATATTCACTGTCCAACAAATAATAGATAAAACGTTGCAACAAGGAAATGAAGCATTTTTTGCATTTATTGATTTAGAAAAGGCCTTTGATAAGGTAAAAAGAACAAAAATATGGGAGAGCTTACAAAATAAAAAAGTAAACAAAGAACTGATTAACACAATAAAAAGCACGTACAAGAATACAATAAACTATGTCATCACAAAAAATATGAGATCGGAACCGTTTACAACTGTTGAGGGAGTAAGACAAGGAGGAGGACTGAGCCCATTTTTATTTACCATCTTTATGGATGACATAATACAAAAATGTACGAAGAGGGTGAAGAAATTGACCGTTGGCTACAGAAACCTACAACGAGTACAGATCTCTGAGGGTGCTTTCGCAGATGATGTGGTTGTAATGGCAGGGAAGGAACAAGATCTACAGATAAATTTGGAAATATGGAATCAAGTGTTGCAAGAACACGGAATGAACCTCAACAAAGAGAAAACGAAAGTGATGGCAGTAGGAACATCCCGCGAAATCAATATATATATAGACAATACAAAAATACAACGAGTAAATTCTTTCCAATATCTAGGAGTAGAAATCCAAGATAATGGCGAGCAGGAAGTGGAGATAAATAGAAGAACAGAAAAAGCGATGAATATATATTATGCCATGAGCCGGAGCTTCATCAATAAGAAAGAAATAGCTAGGAGCACAAAACTAAATGTGTATAGAACTGTGTTTAGGCCTGTGCTTACATTCGGATGTGAAACATGGGTGTTAACGAAGAGACAGAAGAGCAAACTACAGGCGGCTGAGATGAAATACCTCAGAAGAGTTAGAGGTGTTACCAAAATAGACAAAATGAGGAATATAGAAATAAGGAAAGATCTAGAGGTGCAATCGGTAACAGACTTTATAGAACAAAGGCAACTGAGCTGGTGGGGGCATTTAAACAGAATGGAGAGCAGAAGACCAGTGAAACAAGTATGGGAGGCCAAAATACATAAAAAACGCAAAAGAGGAAGACCACGGAAAACCTGGGATAAAGCTATAGGAGAGGTACTACAAAAACGAGGGAGTAACTGGAATGAAGCAAGAACTACAGCAAAAAACAAAAAGGAATGGAGAAAATTTGTGTACCAGTAGATAAACAAACACCACACACCAAATATGGTAGACGTGGTTGCTGATTATATATATATATATGTAGCCTTAAGTGTTGTAATTCATTTATCAATTATTGCCGAATTTTTACCATTAAACACTTCTGGCTACTTCAAAGCACATCATTCTGGATTATGCCTTATCCCATACTGCAGTTTATCGGAGATGCAGCAAATGTGTATAGTATCGACGTAAACAATGTCTTTTTCCGAAGGAGATACTCATAGACTTTCTGTATACGAGGCAGCTCCATATTTTTACTTCTGCAGTTGCAATTGAAATAACATACAATAAGTTACAACGAAATGTTGATGGCGGATTGTATTAATCATTTACTTTTGCTATCTGAGGCTCCTTTCTACTACAGCTTCAGCATGAGCTAGTTTCGCAATATTCCTTAATTGTTATCAGAAGTTTAGTTCTGATTATGCCATCCTAAGCTTGTTCTAAGTCTGCTACATAGCTGTATGGAAAGAAAACGCAGTCCTACTGATTAAATTACTCTAGTAAGATTAAAAATGTATCTTGGACATGTTCAATATTTATATAGGACAGAAATAGAAACGTCAACGTTTGCACAATACATTCATATATGTATATACATGTTATGTCTATACACGTACTGTATATGGAGTAAGAGTGCGAAAGACAAAGAGACAGAGCATACGTTCTTGTGAGAGGAGGGTCGGCATTTCCATCTAATCTATTAAGATAATACGCCCGGTTAAGAGCTTTTATGTCCTGTGCAAACCGACCGTTAAAATTATTGCCTTTATCGATGTACCAGTTAATTCGTCCATGCGTGCTTCATACTATATAAATGTGTATTGGTGGAATGTATATAACTTTACGCAGTTGTATCTTGTATCTTTGCAATTGTGCCAAATCAAATTATATAACGATAACTTTTCATATTTCTTCTGATTAAGTATATTAGTTTTGCGTAATTATAGCACAAATAAATTAGTTTCAACGTTTATGATTATATGTAATGCCAAAAGTTGACCGGATTTAGTCCAAATAATTCCATGAGCATACAAGCTTTGTAACTACTACAATGACATACATTGGTCGAATTGCCCTTTCACACTAATGAATAAATTTATAACAGAATAGAATTACCTTATAAATATTAATTGATAGAAGAAATCGTGTTCTGAAATGTTTGAAAAGGTTATGTCCGAAATAAACATAACATATGTAGATTCAGTAGTTTTTGTGTGAAGCAGTAAAAATCATTTCTGCCCTAACCTCAAGACAACAGATAAATATGTTTCCGGTGTTTTAGCTAAAAAAGTTTGGTTGTTATTTATATCCTATTTTCTTTATACATACCACAGATACCGATAACAGAAAATCATGGAAATGGGATGCTACTGCTATAGCTATATTATTTGCTTTCAGAAGTACAATGGTGTAACGATATTTGCAGGACAGAGACGTAGTAGATCGATCTAAAACAAACCCGCGATTAGTTTTTAATGTTGATAACAAAATATCATGATCTATAGGATTTCAAGGAGTGTAAGCTTGTATAATACAGATACTGATCAGTAACATTAAACGCCACAACATTTAATTAGTTTGGGGCAGGTGCTTCGATGACGCGGGGATTATTGTTATCAACTGAACATCGAATAGGGAAAGGATTAGTATAATACTTCGTTTCCTAAGATAATTCAGTTATTAGAAAAGAACAGAACATAATTAACATTTAATTAATAACAATCTCTTCTGTAGATATCAAGGCACACAGCGCACTACAGTAGCGCAAGAGATAATGGAGAATGTAGAGAGCCTCAGATTAGTAAAAACTATTAATTGTCTATTGTATTATTTATGCGCCCACTATTGTGCAACGTCAACTACATTCTGTTCAGCTTCCCATAAATTATTAGGGGAGTCTGTGTTTGGGTAGTTCCTACAAATTGTCTGGTGTATCATGTCTTATATTTCTCTGCAGTTGCATAGGGTATCTTGGAGCAGTATCTTGCTTATTTGGTTCCATCTCACTTCATTGGTTTTAATATGCGCAATTCTCGTTCTGATGCGATTTAACAGTTGCCATATTCACCAATCCCAATGTCTCCTTATATCTGAGAGTTCTTCGTCTACCACTATAAGAAAATTTTTGCTTGACTTGAATCTTTTTTTGGGTGCCCTATAGTGGGCGTGTTTCATAAAAGTTTGCTTAAATTTTTCTGTGTATTCTGCGTGTGTATGATAATGATGCGGTCTTATTTGAGGACAGGCACACTCTGATGGTTGGTAGAGGGCTGATAAAGGTGTTGATCTCATGCACTTGTTGTAATTTGACACTTTCTATTCATGGGCATTACCGACCTCTTTGGCGTGGCCTAATCTACCCCATATTAAGCACGCGTATTTTGTAATAGAAAAACACAATGCTTCTGCTGTTAGCCTAAGTACGGAGGGGCTCCCACTTGCTGAAGGCTAGTTTTTTAAGGACGTTGTTCCTAGTCATGAGTTTTTGCTTCGTCTGCAGCATATGTATGCAGGAATAAATACGAAACGCTGATTACGAATCAACAACCTTGGGAAACTTGTTTCTCTTTGAATTTCTAAAGTAAAACAGGTCTGTGTACTATAAGCTTCTAGCCTCTGCTGCGGTTGAAATCATTGTCTTTCGTGTTTTTTTTTTCTATTACAAAAGGCTGAGGATATAGTGACTGTTCTTTTGCAGTGTTTAGGTAGTCAAGAAATGTATCCGCATCAAACATTGATTTCTAGATTTCTATCCGACTATAATTATAATGTTGAAGTTTTTCAATAGTTTTCACTTAGCTGTTTGAAAAGATCAATTAGGTATATTTTTAACATTCTAATACTTCTAGGTTTGTGCACATCCGCACATTTTATTAAAAATAAAATGACGACTTCATTCTTTACTACAAGCAAGTTGAAGCAATTTAATCAAATTTTATATAAATTACTTATATTATATTGCCCAATGTGAATATGAACAGCAAAAAACTGAAATTAAATCATTGCCGACTTACATACATCAGAAACAAATTAATGCTGTTAACCGATAAGTTAAATAAAAGAACTAAAATTACATTGCTTTATCAGATTTTATTTATATCGTTTCTAAACCAGATAGGTATACTTAAATATCCTGTTTGATATGGTATCTGCAAAATACCTAAAATAATTTCTGGCCGATTCATTAGCTTGTTTTATAGTTCTGTAGCGCACAATATAACAAACCAAGACGAAAGTATAAATATGTAGGTATAAGTACCTACATATATACTGATATTTTAATATGTATTCTTGTTTCAGACTATTATGGGCGTCCATTTTGAAAGTGAGTTGAGGAAACCTACCTATTAGGTGTCAGCCGTTTGGTTCATCATAGCAACCGCCATTTTATTTGTTGTGCAACCGTCATTTTGTAAACTGATCTCTTGTTAAGTTCATGGTAATTAATTGTTTGTACAGGTACTACTACTACTACCACAATTACTATTAACTAACTAACGCTTTTTGTGTCTGAAAAGCCCAGCAAACGGCGCTGTATAAACATATATAGGTACATAATATATATATATTTGTTATTTTATTCCTTTAGTCACTTCTTGTCATGTTAATTTGTTATTACTAGTGCCATTTTATAGTAAACAGCATGAAACCGTTGAAATGTAAATTTAATCTAAATAGGCTCATCGTGTATGTCAATTGGTATCCGATAAGGATTTAGTTTTTTTTTGGCAGCTGGTATTATGAAATGACTAGAATAAACATGGAAGAAAATCATAAAAATAATAGGAGATAATTAAAAAAACACATACTAAATTAAGAAGAATCATGAAACATTTTTGTAAACATTTATATGATGTTGCGCCGCCATATTTGATTATATATAGTGTAATATAAGAGTCTAACTAACGAAGCAGCATTGTTATATATACATACATATACATTACATAGTAAAACAAAAATTAAACATGAGACACTGTATATAGTGTTCAGGTTCATTTTTAGGGTGCTTATCGTACCTCCTTTTTTATTAAGTTACTTTTTTAATTTTTATATTCATGTTGATCATTTCTTGTCATTGCGGTACTGGTCATACATTATATATATATTTGCATTATATAGACATATATTTACATATTATAAATATATAAATATATCATTATAGTGTAATTTTTTACTTGTAACCTAATTCAAAGAGAATGAATTTATTGTAAAGTGTTTTTTCTTTTGTAGATGTACATAATATCCCATTAATAATAACAACATTGTTTTGTTTTATTTTTTTTACTCATTATTAGTTTAGTTTCCTTTTTAATTTGTGTTAGGTAAAATTTAGTGAATTTTTAGTACGTACAAATTCTTGTATGTGAAAGACACGGGTAATTCGTATGTAGATAAAGTCGGAAGTTTTTTATAACCAGAACGTTAGTCAAAGGATAAAAGAGGTCACAATATAGTACCATTGGAGTAAAACTAATTCATCTTTTTCTTACAGCTTTATTTATTTATTTATTTTAGATAATTTCAGATTAAAAAAAAGCAGTTCATCAAAATTACGACGATTTTTTAATATAATAAGTCTATTTGGTATCTACGACATAGTGCCTACTTAACTATTAACAAGATAACTACTACGTTATTATAGTGAACGAATATATATCCATTGACTCACGCTCTGGTGCCTTCCATTGTTGTTTTATGAGATAAAAAGATCGTGAAGGACCCGTACATTTAGCTAATGTAAGCGTAAAATAGAAAGGCGAGGGTTGGTATATGTGGAGAGATATAGCGTAAAATTTTTATTTATGAACTTAATAGTTAAGTAGATCTTGTTTTAATTTAAACAAAAGTAAATCCAGCATATATGTTAAATAAAATACATAGTCAATTATAATGTTGGATAAACAGAAATGAGAAACTAAAAAGATTGAGTTTGTGCTGCTTCTATGCGTGTACTATTTCCGAGAAAGATATATGTTTAAAAAAAACTAAAAACAAAAGACGCAGCAACGAGCAAGAAAGTTAACTGTGAATTCGTTGCTGTATCAATCAAAAAAAAAGCATATAAAACAAAAATCAAACTATCGTTCATAAGTTCTATAAATATCATCGTTTTCAATGACAGTCACAACTAACTGATGAATTGTGTACCTCATTTTATCCGAATTCTTTACGATTTCATAGTTTGTGATATTTAATTTTAAATAGAGGTGCATTGTAGCCGCGCTCTTCCATCATCTTCATACCAATCAGCTCGATCGGGTCAGAAGAAGGTGATTGAAGATGTGCTGTTAATTTTTTTATACACTGTGGTTCTTACCCTTTGCAATTATGAGAGCATGTGAAATAAACAATAATGGGTAACGAAACAGTGATGAGCACAGGTGCCTCCATTTTGTTTGTAACAGTTATGGATACAGTTATTTTAAATACTAATTTTAAGAAAATGATTATATAAATATATTATAAATTCACATATTGCTGTTTCACAAAAATAAATTTATAAAAATCTTATTTCTGTGTTTTATTTCCTGAGAAGAAATTTTATATCATCTGTACGACAAAAAATTACATAGTTTTTGAAATTGGAAGTTAGTAAGAATAACAGCAGTTGTCTGAGTACTGGAAACCAAGAAATATTTAGGAAAACCTAAGTACTAGTAATTTTAAGCCGGGCAATTGAATCACTGATACAGTTTAGCATAGTGATTCCTTAGTGATTAAACCTCTAGGTATGGTTAATGTTATACTATTGACTAGACCTACGGTTGACATGTGCATGACTACTTAGTGCTTTTTCTTTCTTATCGATCAATCAAATATCTTATAATATTTGTCAAGCTTGGAAAACATATTGTGTAAAAGAAGCGATATCTTCGAACTTCAATCGGTTAAGGTATCTGATGAAAGGTATGAGAGTTCTCAAATACTTTCAGTTGTAACGAACGCCAGTAATTTTATTCACCGATCTCTAAAATTGATATTTTCAACCTCATAATAATTTGATTCCATTTTTATTGTTGTCTGCTGTAGCTACACAAAATCACAGAGAGGGAACCCAAAACATTATATTGCTGTAGAAGAAGTTATACTAGAAGTCATAATACCAAAATAAATTTATAATTCTTGCCTTTCTAAAAAAAGTACAGAATATATATGTATAAAACATTGCCCACCTTTAGAAGTAGTCAGACATTCTTTCGCTAGGCAAAGCTCGTTATCGTTAGAGTATAAAAGAGTAACCAAAGTAATATGCCGCGAATCTGCACGATCATTGTCCCACTACGCGAAGCTGATCCAGTAGTAGTGGTTACAATACAAGCAACCAGACTAATATTAAAGATGAATTCACCAAAGACATCTAACTACTCTATACTATTGTGAATGTGACAATAGAACAGCACTTGGTTATCAAAAAAATAATATTCTTTATTCGAGGATGTAAAACAAATAAGAATTTCAAAATGTTTTATCTAGCTGATAGAACTATTATGAGATTTAGTAGAAAATGTGATTTTGTAATCAAGTATTCGACAGCTTACGAGAAATGTGGCCGAAAGTAGAAATAGTGAAGCACATAGTTGCATGAAACAGTCCAATCAAGACGTCGATAATATGCTCCTACGTGAATGACTGATAATACAACGGAAAAATGGAGCGGACCGTGTGTTTTGTACAAATTATGAAAAAGCACACTTATCACTTTGAAATCAGTTCTTTCTAAACCATATTGTGTTATATTACCATTTACCGCAAAATATTCTTCAAACCATTATTGATGAGGAAGATACATATTCAAGAAGCTCTTACGAAGTAACAACACTAGAATAGGTGGTCTGATCATTAACACACACTAAAAGGTTTTGACAGTACACATCAGTATGTTGTTACACCACTCTTAGATATTATCAGATTTTTACAAATCAATAAAAAAACTAAAATTAAAGAAATATGCTAGTTTATTACAAAGAAAATTGAGGATGATAATGTATTTTGTACGAGGAAAAGAGTATTATCTAAATGTTACATAAAAGTTTAATACTTCACCTACAGCGTAATATAACATAAATAATAGAACATAGAATAAACGAGGGAAAGCTGTCAGAAGCAACAACTATTTAAGTTTACAAAGTACAATTTGTTTAACATCTAACAATGTAATAAAACTAGTGTAATGAGCATCAATCTTTCCGTAGAGGGTTCGTAAATAAAAGTGGTCGACTTATTTAGTTCGTTGTAAAAGAAAACAAGAAAAAAATCTTCCTTAGAAGTTAAATAGATAATATGGAAGAAACCATAATTTCTTTATAATCTTAACGGTACTTAAAGCGAGAAAACAAGTAAATTTATTATAATATTAATGAAGTCGCATTATTGTAGAAATTCTTTTTTATTGTCAATACGCTATAGGATTATATAATAGAAATTATTCAGGAGCGTCTTACAGGGGCAAAAAGCCACAGAAATCTGAAGCGAAACTGCAGTTATGAAGCCAATGTGTGTCTTTAAGACTTACATAACGTTCTCGATCGTGCTTTGTGTCAGATTCTACTGACTAAAAAAACGCTCCTCTTTCGGCATTTCGTTTTCCACACTGCCATCAGTTCTCACGTTACTTCAGCGTGGTGCAGTTTAACGATGTTAGTTTCCTTCGTTCCTATTGTAGATTTAATGCTTTCGTAGACGTGTTGCCATTTTTTTCTAATATCATTACCGTTTTCATTATAACTACTTATTCGAAAATTTTACCAATCTCTTAAGTGTACGTTTGCCTGTAAGGTTGCCACCTTGGGGATATAAAGAGGGTGTATCCCATATCATACACCGCTTCGCAGTATGCATATGTGCCTGTGTTCGTTTTTTTCCTATAGCATACATATTCATATTATATACATATAGATACATCCATGGCCGACAGAGCTTGGGTTAGGAAGTAGTCGATCTCGCTGTCAGAGCGTCACACTCACGGTCCTATTTCGAAGACCTACCCTTTTGTCCATGCTGCATACTCTCAGCACTTTCTCCTGTCGTCGATCGTATATAGCCTTTTCCTCCAAATCTCTCTTCGCGTTTCTTTCTAACGCCTATTGTTTCTGCGACTACTCCGGCCCCTTCTTCGGAAATTGTTCTGTAGGCGCAGGCTAATCTTATATTTATTGGGCGTTGGATTCTTGTCAGTTTTTTAGTCAAGTTTTGATTCCAGGTGATTTTACACCAAACTGGAGCCGCGTACAGGATCGTGAATGATCTGATGTCACTCTTTGATTGTTTACAATCCACGCAAGTGCCCCGATGGTTTCTTAGGCTTTAGTAGTCACGTAGTCAATATGCACGGCAAAGGGACAGTTGCTATAATAATTCGTAGTCCTATCTGGTGATACCTTACCACGCCGAGTATTTTTGCCATTTGAGATGTGTACTCTGTATGTTCGCTTGGTTTAAATTTGGAATCTCAGTTTTTCTCATTTGTAAACGAAGGAAAGGACTCCAATAGTGTGAATTTCGGTTGGTGCTAAATCTTGCAAATGAAAGTACTGCTCTCAACTCAGTTATTTCCATTTTTACAAAATCAAAAGAGATGTTCGCTTTGGCATACTGTAAAACAGAGACTAATCGACAGATCGGTCTGTACCGTCATATTTAGTCTCTTAAACGATTATTTTACAGAATGGTAAAGAAAATTCCTCTGAACTTGCGCCATCTCTGTGTTAGGTCATCTAGTTCGAACTATCCGTATAGCTCAAGAACCAAATTTTTATAGATCCTCATTAAATATTCCTTGATAATAAATACACTGCTAGTTACCTACACTATATTGTATCATATTGTCAAAGTATGTAAAAATACGGGTTTCAAGTATGTCTTTTTTCTGTGATCGTTGCATCAACTGTGATTACACAGTTAATAGCCTTCAAATGCAACATTCTCAACGAATCATGGGATTGACTTGAATGCCATAATTTTTATTTACTCCAGCGGTAGAATCGCTTCTCTCTATGGTACAAACTTAACTAGATTGCTTCGTAGTTATGGAGTAGGTATGTATGTATATGCTCAATAGTGACATTTAGTAGTACACATAGTTTTAGCTACCGTTTATGTTTGATGTCTCGCGCATGGAGGAGTAACGACATAGTACAGATCAATTTTTCCTAGAGTATGCATATACATACAAACACGAATAAAACAACAGTGCAAGTGATATTTTGATACCTCACACTGCTAGCCCAAGTATCACACAACGTCGAAGAACATGTGAGGAGTACATAATGGGAGTCAAATGTCTAATTTGTCAGTACTTATCATCATTGATTGCTCTATAGATCTCCTGATGCAAGGTATTACTCTTATTGTTTTAAATAACAGGATTTTGTTACAGTGTGAACATAATTTTTTGTCTTAGTGTCTTGTGTCTAAGTGTAAGTTCATGTCATTTTTTAGTTAAGACGAATATAGGTATGTTATCTAAAGAAACGACTTTCTTTTTATACTGACGTAGTAGTATTACCACTGCAAAGATAACTTCCAACAGATTTGTTGGAATTACACTAACAGCAACCCTTCTTTATGAATTAAGTTTTGAACTGCGTTTGCTTTAATTCTTCCATGATTGCGTAGATTCATTAATAACTGCAACGTACCTATATTTGATGCCAGACAGATATGTAGCTGTCCATAGTTTATCTATCCTGCACAACATCGATACATTGCTTTAAAACTCCTATTACACTATTTCGAACTGCAATATTTCAGAAGATTCTCATATCTATAATGTTGCTTTACTAAAGGAAGTATATGCACTCCCCTCTTATCGCTATCTCGGTATAAAACCGTCTAGTTTTGTAAAGATTCTTTTAGCCGTCTAGGGAGAAGGAGAATTGGGGGTACAAGATCACGTATATTCATATACATTTCGCATACATACACCACTATTGCAACCGTCGAAGATCCATCCATCTGCTTATTCTTCGACCCCGTAATTCTTTTGAAATTGTTCGTCGGCAATCATCAGTCAGCGTCACTTCTGCCACAATGCCGCCAGCATGCTTTTGTTCGCGTAACGAAAAGGGGTGTAGGGGTGGTGTACGAAAGGAAAGAATCGCGAAGGGATCTATGCGTTTAGAATTGGGTGGAACGCGCGATATTCGAAAAAGAATTAACGTGGGTATTAACCGCGCGCGGGGACAACCTCTTCGCTTCCTTTGTAATTAATGATTCAATTGAAAACTTCTTGCCGAATTTTTAAATACTCCTACACGCTTGATCGGAGACGAAAGCGAAGCAACGTTTCTTGGGAGTCGGAGTTCTACAACCTCGCAAGCGTGTAGCCCTGTCAATCTGGTCGTCACCAAGCACGCAAACTAATTTACATACTTCGAGGATATAATTTATTGCAATTGAAAACCGTAAGAGCGTTGGACATTTCTTAAATGCTGTTGGTATACGCAGACATTATCCAAGAAAATTCAAACGAGGGAAAATAGATGCAAACAGAAAATGAATTAAAGTTGTTTAATGAAAATAAGATTTCCATTTAAAGAACACCACTCTGTTCAGGTTAATAACAGATTAGAAGTACTCACAATGAGACAGTTAATGTATACAAGGAAAAATGTGCCTCACTATCGCAATTTTGATTTTACGTCGAACAATACAATAAATTGTTGTTGTACATCTTTGTGGCTACCTATATAGGCTTTCAATAAATACCGAAACCCACGTGACCTCTTTTAGATATGCAACCCATTTAACAGTATGGTAATACGTATTTTTTTTAAATAAAAAAATCATAGTATTTACGTCATCTTACGTCAGAGATCACGTGGGTTTCAAATCTAAATGAAAACGCTTTATGTAGGTACCTTTATACAACGCGTATGTAAGAATTAATATAATAATAAATTCTTAAGTAAACTAATCAGCATATTTCGTCTACTCTGGATACTCGCGGAATGCGTTATTTTTTATAATTAAAGTAGTAGCAGTAAATAAATTGCGATACAATAGAGATTTTTCTTAATCAGCAAGTCTTAACCTAAGACGATCGAATCATTTAAAATTATTCACTTTCATTTGTCTGGCACCGGTGCTGAATTAGACATTTAGTATAGGGACGAGTGCAGGATTTTGACATTCAGTCGATAAATTTCTTTAAAATACAACTTACATACGTCCTATGACACAGGCTCCTCACACTTTTTTGTGAACGTGTTGAAAATTGCTAATGAAAAAGATACCCTAACCATGTGCCAGTCATCCATTCCTGGGAATCCATGTCTAGCGTAAAGCTTCGATGTTCACATCGCTTCAATCACTATTTTAATGTTTTGGTGCCCTCTGATACTCGTATGGTTTTGAGAATTCACATTTAGTAGTACTTTTATTCTTTTATTTAACCTTTACGACTTGTAAATGTCGACTACTTATTCACTTTATGTCAGAGACGAGAGTAGAGTGAGTTCATCCGGAAAGTATTGCTTCTACTCACTGCGATTTACTAGATCTATTACCATTAATCTTTTAGTCGAAGTTGATTCCTAAGCTTCCGACGAATCTTCTTAATGGCTATAGCTTTAATATCAGCCTGGTTCGGATGCTACTGCTCAACGTAGTGCCACACAGTCACATAGAATGTGTTTTGCAGTTTTCGTATATTCTTAACAAAATCAACATTTATCATTGTCCATTTTGTCCTTCTTCTTGGGGTGATATCTCAGAGAGCTAAGATCTCTTTCATTGTCTTAGGTTTGCAGTATTTATCCAATTCGAGCCCTTATTTAGCTAAACTACAAGATGTCTTTGGTCCAATAAAGCGGCACTCATTGCCTTTCTTTGCGAAACTATCGTCTCATTATCTCTCATATACTCAGTGCCCTGATACCCACTTCAGTGCAATGTTGTTGCTTTGAAACAGATGTTTGATGGTGAGTTGACATGCTCATGGTAGTTTGAACGCGAGGACACACCCGCTACAAGCATTTAGCGTTGCTTGACTGTCGAAAATAGAGTATATGTTAACAGTTTGTCCCAGTTTTTTGTTAGCTTATAGTAATGAAAACACCACATTCTTCACAAGCACCAATCTTGATGATCACGACTTTTTAAGCTGTAGCTGTAACGTTCTGGGATGAATTTTCAATAAGCTCTATTACCATATCTGATTGCACTGATCGGAAACCAATAAACATAAACTGTATGTACGTACCTACATACATAAGTTTTATGGTTTTTTTGTGTTGGGATTTTAGGAAGGTCACTGTTAGATATTGATGTAATTTTTCTATCATTTATGTGTCGGTATTTTCGGTTGTTCTCTAGTTGTATCATAAATATTCAAATAGTTACAAATCGCGGTAAATAGGTATGTATGTATATCAATTATACTGTGTACTTGGATTACATAAATTGCATTCTTTAAAGAGCATGTTGCTTTAAAGCTATATTTAGATATACATATTTCTTACACATCGCCTATAAAGTATGTCATATTGTTATGTCTGTGCATATTCAATGTACATACATATTAAGAATTTGAAACAGTGAAAACAATATAATATCATTAATTATCAAAAAGAAGCATCTCAATTTTTTCTTGAAAATACTATTAAGCTACCCCTTTCCAATTCAATAGCGCTATTATTGAGTGTATTTGTAGAAGCAAAAGAATAATTTTCAAACGTTTACCAATTCAGATGGAAAGCAATTGTGTGTATAGTATAAAACCTCTGACTAATTTACTCATACGCTGTTTTTGATCGGTTCAAACTGTCAGTAGTAGAATTAATAATCGAATACTTGTTATCGAGGTAACTTACTTAACTCACTAAATATTATTGCAATGCTACTTGTATCACCATTCTGGCGTTTTCTTGCAACTAGGTGTATTGGATCATAAAGGTAATAGTTATATGCAATTACAAAGTTCGATTAAATTTAGGGATTCCTAAAGAAAGTTCTACTGTTGCACTAATGCAAGCGCTAACATACCCCAAGATAAAACGAATTAGTTATTCCGAAGTTTACGTAGACAACGTCACGGAACAGTTGGCAGAAACTATAAGAAAAAAAGGACCGATGACGAGTGAATTCGGAACTTTTGCGACGTTTAAGTGGCTGTGACTCAATTTCATTTCGCAGTTCCACAAGTCAAACTTTAATATTTTTACATTAAAAAGAGCAAACGTAACCGAACGAGAAAAAGTTCTTCTAGATGAACAGGGGAGAATTAAACTTTCAGTTATGCAATCTACATATTTTATAAAATATTCCGCGCGTTTAAATTATATCACGTCGACCTCCAGACCTGGGTTTACCATTTTTTCCGGACTCCAGTTATTCTTTTCTTTTTTTCCCGTTTTCTCTCGGAGACAATGAAGTAAATATTCTTCGGAGATCCTCAAGCGTTGTCGCTAAGACATGACCAGTTAATAAAGGTAAAGAGGTGAAGTTGCTCTCTAGCTGTTTTAATATTAGCTTTAAGAGGAAGTCTGAGCAAACTGGCTTCTCAGGTCTGAATTTGCTTAATATTATACAGAATATATTATTTAACAATTTTCAGAAAATTGAATAGGTTTACTTTTATTTACACTATGTATATTGTTTTATTCAGATATAGTATCTTGAAATTGAAATAATACAATAACATGAAACGAATGAAACGAATTACTCAAATAAAAATAATTCCTTCTATTCACGTAGAAATAATATTTTAAAACTTTGGTTATATTGGCAAAGTGGGGCACTCAAATTTCAAATAGATGATCGTATAAATTTGTAAAAAAATATAGACATAATCATTTGTTAATCGATATTACTAAACTTTTTCTGCGTAAACTGTGGTTCTACAATAGTACAATAACTCTACGTTAAATTTAAGTATAGCATATTTTATAGAGAAGCTCAAGATTATAGATTTCATAATTTTGAATCCATTCAATATGAGAATTTGAAGTATTAACACTTTTCAATATTATTTATAAGAAGAGCACTTCACGATTGGCAAAGTGAAATTTGAAAGGAAAAAATAATGAATTCAATTACATCAACAATAGCAAATACGTGAAATAATAAGTAATGTAAAATTGATATATCGTGAGTAAGGTTTATTCAAAAAAAGGCAGTTATTTGCTACAATGTAATAATTTTTACCGCGCGGTCAAGAAAAGTTAAGAAGTTTTTGCGGGAGCAAGTAACACAAACATCGGAATGTATAATAAAGCAATCAAACAGGATGATGTAAAAATGCTATCTAATTTTGGTTTGACACAAAATAAGCGCTTATACAATTAAGCATCTTGTCATTTCCTGCTTATATTCTGAGTTCAATACAAAGTTTTCTATTATCCAGTCTGTGGTCTTTTGGATAAGAAATACACGCATCTCGTAACCGCCAACTACGATTACTCAAAGATAACCAACACGATGACCACAAGAATATCAAAGAAGCAGGACATACGATCATCGAACGATAATCCGGAAAGTTCCGTGGTATTTATTAGATCACGCATACAATATTTTACATTCTCAAAGAAGTAAGCAATCAAAAAAAAAAATTTGCTTAATAAGATGCAACGCAAGACGCAACAATTGCTGAATGTATGAATCTATACTTACATTTATATTGTGTTGTTGTTTCTTTCGCATCAGAGGATTTAATGTTTTCACACCCAATTGCATACTTGAACCGTATAATCATTACATGTTTTGAGAGCTGATATAACAGTTTGTGGAAAAGTCCGATTAATTCTACGCAGAAGTTTTTGGTTAGTGCCGCTTTCAACTGTGGAGAGTGAAAAGCAGCGCTTTCGGCTTACCTATTTTACTTTTTTTTACTATGGAAAAGTAAAAATGTTGTTCAAGCAAGGAAAAATACCCAATGCATATGGAGAAGGTGTATTGAGAGTACACCAGTGCCCAAATTGGTTTGCAAATTTTCGATCCGGCAATTTTGATGTTGAAAACGCACCACTCCCTAGAAGGCCAGTTAAAGATGATAAACACACAATCAATGCATTAGTTAATAATAAAAACTCCCCAGTTCCTGATCACTTGAAACAACTATGTTTGACTCCAAAGCTGGGCGTATGGGTACATCAGGTTCTCAGAGCAAGAAATTTGTAATGTCGTTTTCTTTCAACTATTACAGGAAAATGCAACGATTAATTCTGAAGTGTACTGTCATCAGCTGTACAAACTGAATGTTTCAGTTAAACAAAAAAGGCCAAAATTGATATACAGAATAGGTCTAGAGTTACACCAAAATGGGATATACTGCCACATCCACCATATTTTATCATTCGAATATTGGACGTCTACCGCCCTTTTGATTATTATTTGTTCCGGTATCTAGAAAATTGTTTAGATTGTAAAACCTTTGCTTGAAATGAGGAAATGAAAAATCATCTAAATCAAAAATTTTATGAGAGTGGAATAATGCTACTGCCATAAAGGTGGCAAAAAATATTGAACTAGAAAGGACGATATATTTATACCTTCAATAAATTCTTTATTCACTATATAAAAATTGTCGCATCACAAGTTCCTAATTTAAGTAATTTTGCAGTACGCCAATTATAAAATTTTTCTATCATTCAAACATTGGACCGGTTATCTTTAGTCATTAATTTGTCCGCAATGTCTGAGAAACGGAGAAAAATTTCAAGTGTATCACATATTTCGTGTCCTTAGCTCTTGTTGAAGTTCATCGTGTCATTTGCCTATTCCCAACCAATTTCACCAAATTACGCATAAAAGCAAAGAACTAAATCAAAATGACCATATTCAATACATATTTTTACTTGATTTAGAGTTTGTTTTTTTGTTTATTGGTATCTTTTATAAAACGATCAATAAAAAATATCGAACCAATATTTAGTTTAGTTCTGGTTTTAATCTTATAGACCTTTACCTTGAGGAAGCTCTACAACAAATCGCACAGACTGCGTTTAGACGAACGAAGAGGCAAAGTCGTTCCCGTAATGCAAGCTTACATATTTCGGAAATAAAGTTCGTACAGTCTTCCTGGAATATTGGCTTTATTAATACTGGCTTAATATTATATATACGCTCTTTAACCTACAAAATTAGAAAAATATTAACACAATTATTCAGCTCAACCTTTTCGTGATACATTACTACTTAAGACCTGAAATGGGAATATAATAAATTAATCAGTCCAAGTCAAATTAGCGAAATGTTGATTAGTCACTGGATACGAGTCAGGCCTTGACGTCATCCCCTTAACACCGCATCCAATGGCTTATTACATATATTATTCCGTGCCAAGTGAACTGCTTTGCATAAGCAGGTTAGTCCCTTTCGCTAGGTTTAATAGCCTGGGCAGTAAGGTCCTTGGCGGTAGTGGTGTTAGTGGGTAGATTGGTCCGAGAATGATAATCTCCGCCGTTGCAATTCATCACATTCAAATACAACGTGGTGTACGTAACGTATGTAGGTACTTCCTTAGACAGCCGTATCTTGTTAACAGACTCGTTACTGTTCAGTCCCAAGCTAGTTTCGAGTTTGGGACTCATGGGATGTTTTTAGGGCTGCCTGTCGATAGGATATGGATCAGCTTACCTCTGAATTGACCTCCCAATGTCATTCGGGGACATGTGTCTATTTCGAGTATTTTCGTTTATTTTACGGTGGTATATTGCCCTAATATCATATATGATTCTAAATTTTACCATAGAAACCTGCTCCATAACATGTATCACAGCCTATGTCAAAGATAGGGTTTGTAATTTCGGTGATTATTCTGGCATGCCCCGAAGTATTCTAGGTTCTTCAATTTCCACCACATTCCAGTTTTTGTGACTCCATTCTTGTCCCTCTTCTTATGTACATATGCAATGGTGGCAGGTTTAGCATGGTTTCCATAGGACCATAGCAGCTGGTAGTGTTATTTTTGCCGGCACGCGTAATACACATGCAAGCTAACTTCTGTACCTCCGCGGGTTTTGTAATTCTTTGTTTCTGTGTACTTTTAGTCCACCAAATCAGCCAGCCGTAGGTTAGCATAAGTTATTCCACTGCTGTGTACACACAATGCATCATACGTGGCAATTCCCGTATTTTCTCAATTGTACTGAGGGCAGTCATTACTGCACGTTTATACTTGTCTGTCATCTGCTCAAGATTTTGATTCCATGGTTAACTTCGAAGCAAGAACCAATTCTAAGAATTTAGTATCTTGACTGAAAATGTTCATTTCTTTATGATAGAGGAAGAGGAGAATTACAGAAAGTATGAGATATAAAAAAACATTGTTAACACAAGAACAATTCGAATTCATTTAGATGTGGTACCTAGTCATTATTAGTGCAATTTGGAAGTATAGGTACTCATACTAAGTATATAGGCTACCACTATAATATTTGTTGAATGTTTAAAACTATAATACCTAGTCGAATGTTCAAATATTTATTTAAGTAATACCAATAAACATTCAAATATTCAATACATATTCGATTCATTTGAACTGGTTTTTAAATAATTCGTTATTTGAATATAGTACCCGCCAAGCTTATATTCGTACATTTGTTTTAAAGACGTAACTTGAAATTCTACCTTAATATTCAAAATTTATTTAATAAAACTAGAACACATCGTGAAAGCTAAAAAATAAATTGAATTTAAATTTCGAAACCAGTCAATATCGGAAGACCTATCGTACTTCAGATAAGATGAATAATTGGTACTATAAAAACAACTACCGAGTCATTTTATCTAGATTCCAAATCATCAACAAGCCCGTATTAACAACATTTTCTATCTATCTCTACAATACGATTGTAGTAAATTATGGCAATTACAAATTAAACAATTAGAAAAATATCAGCGCATTTACTAGAGTCCGGTTATAAATTAATTTTAGAAATCGCTCTTGCTTCTCTATATATCCCACAGTAATAATTCTTTCCTTGTCTACGGCGCCCTCGCTAAACTTTCGTAATAGACGCCAGCGATTTTCGGCGTCCGCAATAGAAATATAATAAAACGTTTTGCGTTTTGATAAAGTGCCTCCCTCAAAGTGGTCCTATATTTTAGTTTAAACTTTTCGCTGATATCGGAGTTTGCGGTGATCTGCTCGTTTTATTGCGATAACTAGTAAACGGCGAGCCGTCCATTCTAGCTGAAAATGTAATTGAGGAATTGAAATTTTGGAGACTCTCCGTTGAGAATAAAAAGATAAGAATACTATATAACTTGTGTTACTTAACTCTATAACAAAAATAATATTTCGGAGCCTACCTACTGATTCTGTTCGGAAACCAAAACCTGGTTGCTATTCAGATTAAAATATTGAAATTTTATATACCTAAATATTACTAATTAGAAATCAACAGAGTAAATTATTTTTCTATAACTGAAAATGTGCTAATCTCGTAAAATATTAAAATTTAAATGCCAACAATTCAACGTTCTTCATGTCTTGGCATTTCAATTTTTCATCTTTTTTAAGGTTTTAGGCGACTATTTCATAAAATTATCTATCGCTGAAACGGATCTATTAATCTATCTGACTCGTCATACCGTGGCAAAAGGGTTGAACACAAGCAACCGGTCTGGCATTCTAGTGGCCGGAAGAAGAATTTTAAGGAGAGGGAAAAGCCAGATTGCAGTGGATATGGAAATCGTATCCACGAAAACTAGTGTCGTATATTTCAACTCGAGAGTAAAATAAGTTTTCGGGAATAGTCCTTAAAGGATTTTAAGATAAGAACGAAGCTGAACTGTCTTAGACAAGCAAGGGAGGTTGCAGAAGCGTTCATAGGAAAAGCTACATAACAAGATCGCTGACATTACGAGATGAGGGGTCGATAGAGGCCACTTTCATCCTCATCATGAAAATAGATGGATTGAAACTACAGTGAGGTAATTATTATTTCACCCAGTTTCTAGCGGATGCGGCCATTTCAACCCACGCCTGGCTAAAATTGGTAAAGTAGAGAGGATACAATATGTCAATATCAGGATTTTATAGCTGATGCTCGCCATAATTCGAATGCGAGAAGTGGGGCGAGTATAGAGAAGCATTCCTTATCTGATATACCTATTAAATTTAACTACTCTAATACCATAAAGGAGTTACCTTACTTTACATTAAATAATTCACAAATGTAATAATATACTAGCTACTAAAAAAAAACTAAGTACCAAATTACAGACAAGACTGAAGCTTCAGTGGAAGGGTAAAGTACCTATTACAAAATATTTTACTGCTGTAGAAGTTTAGTTTTGGATACTACTAAAACATTTTTCGATAGAATTACTGACGGGGCAACAATAAACTGATCGCAGGCAGATGCGACATATCTTAAGTTAATTGAAGCTCGTGTCTTGATATCACGTCGAGGTCGCCAATAAATTCGAATTTATGCAAACGCTTCAAATGGTTAAATTGTAAATCAAGTCATTCAAGTAATGATACGCACATCAAATTCGGATATTTATTAAAGTGTTAACAATTCAGTCAATTTTACAAATTATCACTTATGTTCTCGTGCTAAAATTGATTTCGCATTTTATTAATTTTAATTTTTGGTTTGTGGCGCCATCACTTGCTAAATGGTTGAATTATATACCAACTGCATAGAACAGATTTCTACAGGAGCGATACCGATACTCCGTGTAAATAGAGTCAAATAGAGTTTTGCCAGTTTTGAAGATATTTAGGTGTGTTTGTTTGATGCACGGAACTTGTTTGAACATACTTTGGAGTACCTATGGTATATTTAACACTACAAAAATGAACATACCATTCATAAATTTTGACATCACATAATGATCACATAAATGAAAAATGTTATCAACACAGAGTTTAATTTTTACATAGCAAAATTTATAAACGTATTTAATTCAGATCGAATATAGTTTATCAAATTAGAAAACAATAATTCAAATTCGCCTACTTGTGTACCGAAGTAGTTAATGTAGGATAGAAAGTGCGAAATGTGGAAACAATAGACCATATTGTGAGAGCAATAGTTAAAACAGTTAAACCCATCAGTATTTGGTATTGGTGAAGAGGGAAAGCTATTGATGAATCAGTAAAGTACCTACATATATGACAACTGGGAATAATTTCATACATTCAAATTATCAAGACATGATCCTTTAAATCAAGTTATGGGATAAACTCTGTAAAAAATATGTAGGTTAAATTACAATTATGGAAGATAGTACTGGATCCAGATATGCCTCACATTTTGCTTTGCAAACATTGAAGGAACGCTGCCAAAGTCTGCAACAAAAATTATCTGTCCTTGAAGAGGAGAATATAGCATTACGTGTTCAATGTAATAAGAGTGAACCTCAACATTCTGTGACTGAGTCAGATGTATTAAAGCGGAAAATATTGGAATTAACTGAACAAAAAAGTAAACTGGAAGATAACTTTCACTTGGTTGTTAATGAAAATAAAAAGCTGTGGACACGACTTTCCAAGCTGCTTCAGGTAAACAAAACTTTAGGATCCCATTTAACTAAAATTAATGAATCGTTGAATCAACATACCAAGAAAGGTTTAATAAGATCAAACACATTTGCACAATCTGATTGTGATGCTAAAATAGCAGTTGCCGAAAATGATAAAATCAGTTTGGAATTAGAGGATGTGTCATTAAAATTGATCTCAACTATTGCTAAAGAAAAGACTGAATTAGAAGCTCAGTGTTCGGAAATGATGGAGATTCAGAGTTCAGTCGCTTCTAACTCCTTTGGGTTTTCTTATGTGAATGACAATAATGATACTACGGTTCAAGAATTGGAAGAGCATTTAACTGATTTAAAATCTGTGAAAGACACACTGGAACAACAAAATATAAAGTTAGCTACAGCTCTTGTCCACATGGATCATATTAAAAATGGAAATATATGCCAAAAGTGTTCTAATACTTTAAATATTGTCATTCACCAAAATATACCTCTTACTGAAAAAGACAATGAAGAGGAACTACAATTACAGAGTTTAGCAAAATGGGCTACTCCAGAACATAGCACTGTATTTGTGCAGGATGATAGATCAATAAATGTTTGTCCTATGTGTAATAAAACTTATAGTAAAAATAGTACTTCTAGTTTTTTGTTACATGTAGAAAATCATTTTAAACTATAGAGTATCTATCATTATGTACTGTGATTATAGACTTAAGATAAAGATAAAAATAAGACTACTCTGTATATACTTGGAAAATAAATATATTTTCTATTGTAAAAATAAATACTGAAAAATGTGCTGTTAAATGTTGTTTCTATAGCATTTTTAATAAGTTTAACTACATGATGTAAGTATTGAATTGGCTCACAGGCGGTAGTTCTAAAAT
>SMLS01047017.1:0-12020 GCA_004785975.1 Popillia japonica | reverse complement strand
ATTACCAATTAAAACAAAACAAAATGTATACACATTTAGTTCATTTTTATATGTATGTCTCTGTATTCTCTATTTTAAGTTTAAATAAAATCGATAGAATATTGTGTGAAAATATTTGCTTAGAATTGGGCATGAGTAATATCCATCACCTGTCTTTTGCGGCCACCTTTAAATAACGGCCAATAATTTTGATTTTTTTAGTGGCCGCTATTCACAGGATTTACTGTATATTTAAGTGAAGTTAGGAATTTGAGTTTATTATTATTTAACTAGTTTGAAGGATTAGGTACTTCTTTTAATCAGAAATTGTTCTTTCGAGATTAATGGCAGGTCTTTTTTAAGTCGATCTTGAATTTGATAGTTAACGTGGAAAATGAGATCTTGACTGGAACTGCAGTTCATAATTCTACTAATAATTTCAACTCTAACAATTAGATGACAATAGAGATTGTTTTATATGGTTTTATCTTTTAGCATTTCGCGCCATCTTACAAATAGCGCTAAAAGTTTAGAAAGAATAACGCAAGATTTCAGCAAATTTATGCAGTAATCTATAATTGCGTGAATAGCTACGTAATTAAATATCTTAAATATTATCTTCATGATTATTTTAGTCACAAAGTCTAAACTGACAAAATAGTTAATAGCATTTAAATGTATTAGTTTTGATTTGATTATTATACATTTACATTAGCTATTAGGATATTGCAAAATTCTACTATCTACGCATCTAATGTAGACAAAACGTTTTTATTACGTTAGAAGCGAAAACATTACGACACTATTTTTAACTTATGTATGCACGTAATATTTTTAATATTATACAAATATACTGCATAAAAATTACTTTAAATAAAATTTATTTAAAAAAATATTAAAATATTTAAATCTTTGTACATCTAGTATTTTCTTAAATATAGTGTATTACATACAACACAAGTTGATACCTACATATATGATAACAATAAAAATGATTTTGGTGAGACTTTAAAAATTTACAAACAAGCCCATTCGTTCTTATTATTAAATAAAATTATTTATATTATTTTACTATGACCCCATATAAGCATGTGAAGTTGTCCATCTTCTAATATAAAAGTGCAGAGGCGTGCAGAGGTACTGTCAACGATCCCTGTCAAATAATACATTTTGTTTGTTTATATCAAATCAAATCAAAATCACTTTCACTATATTACATATTAATTGATATCACAAAAGTAAATACATATTCATTACGCCAAGTTTATTTCATTGTGTCACTAGATGGTGTGTCTTCTGTTAGCAGTTGTTGCAAATCAACATCTTCAAATTTTGATTTATCTGCACTGTTTCCTGCATGTGCCAAGAACAACTCCTTCAAGAAGCCCAATTCCTTCGTCAAAGTTTTTACTTTTTCTTGCAATACAGTATTTTCATTCTTCAATGTATTTACTCTGTGCATTGTTTCTGCGGTTTTTATTTTAGACTTCTGCCTACTACGTTTTACTGCCTAAAAACAATTTTATCGCATTATTTAAAATGTTATTTCAATTAATGTATGGCATACCATATTGTTTCTATCTCGCTTTTTGCGATATTCATCACCATCTTCTTCTGAATCCACTTCTTTCCTAGGTTTTCCTCTTTTTGGTGCCATATCCTAAAACAAATTAAATGATTAGAATCCATAGAATTTTATGAACCTGTGAAAGTAATTTTACCGAAACCGTCATTTTGGATGTGTTTAATAGAACAAACCGAAATCTAAAATGGATAATAAATGATTAATATCACTGCGTACTTACTTGTATTGTGTAAAATAATTTTACATTGTGCAACTCTTAACCCTATCCTTGACAACTGTCAAATGTTAAAAAATACGTCATTTTCAAATACTGCCAACCACCAACCTTCAAAATGCAAAATACTACTGATGTCTAAAAATTCCAATCAATTCAAATATCGACAACAATAAAAGTTATTGTAACCTGTACTAACTATATAGCTAGGTAAAGGTACTCTACTTGTACACAATGACTCTTAATGAATACGATAATTTTTATTTTTCCTTTATTTTAAATTTCCATGAAATGTATAGAATCCGAAAATTTGTATTTTAAATTTCCGCCACAGAACTATTAACGCACCCTTATAATTCAATAAAAACCATAAAAACTAACACATATTTACCACAAGGTGACCACAAGTACTTACATCCTGAATTGATATTTTATTTATTTGATGATATTAATGATCTTGAAAATAAAATGACAAGGAATAACTTGTATTTTATCTTTCTGATATTTCACATGTGGGATTTGTATAATCTTACAATTTTGATGACACGTATAATAATAATAAACTGACAACAAAAAAAATGTCAAATCGGTCATAAAATTTGTGATCGATTTCTATTTCTTGTTAATCCTATACAATATACAATCCTATAGCGAAAAAACTGATGTATTATCTTACATTAGTTATTGAAACATTTCATAAAGCAATCGTAAATGAATTAATTGGACCGCTCTCTCACCACCCACTTACGTAAATATTTATTTTGCACATAAACATCCGGCCCCGGCGCATTGTATTTTTAATAAAGTTTCGTTCATGCATAAAAATTTAATGTTTGTATTGATATATATTAATAGCATTATGTAGGTGTTGCTCTACTGTACTACACATATATCTACGATTACATTGGATTACATTTTATTTGGTGTTTTTTGCACCCACTGTGTTATTTTAAATGGATTCCTTAAAGAAGTGAAGAATACTTTGAAATATTTAAAACTATTGTAAGTATCATATTTTTATACTTATCTACCCTTGTTTTGGTGCTAGTTGGTGCCGGTAACTGTTCTTTATTTCATTATAAAGTTCTCTAAGTAACCTAGGGTTGTATGTGCCTCAAATAAGAAACAATCAATACTATTTCTTTGATTTGCTCTTCTATTTATTATCGTATCTCTCTATGAATTTGTTTTTAAATAAATAATTTACATATTTATCTAAAGAGTATACGTTGACAGCGATATTTGTCGACGTAGCGCTCAAGCGTTTAATATACATATTTGATGTGTTCTGGGTTATGTTTAGTTGAAAGAGTTTGATTTTTTTTAACTTCTAAAGTCTTTGGAGATAACAAAACTTTGCGATAACAATGTTGACCCTCACTAAAGCTATTTATACGTTTCTCGTTGTATATTATGTGATAATACCAGCGGGCTATTTAACAAAGTAAGGTGAGCGCTTATTTAAAAACGCACTTTATTTCTAACGCAAAAGTACACAAATGCTTCTAGGTGGTGGTTTTTTAACGAAGATACGTTTGAAATGAACGGAAGAGCTAATATACTAGTCACTGGTGGAGCTGGTTACGTAGGTTCTCACACAATAGTTGAATTGTTAACAAATGGTTATAATGTAGTAGCGATAGACAATCTTGTAAATAGTTATGCAGTGAAAGATGACAAACCAGAATCTTTGAAAAGGGTAGAGAAAATCACTGGAAAAACCATAATTTTTTATAATGTAGATATTCGTGATAATACGGCACTGCAAAAATTATTTCAAACTGTAAGTGTTTACAAACAAATATCATTTGTGTCCGAAGATTTTATAGATTATAATATTTTGTAGCATAGATTTGATTGTGTCATACATTTTGCAGCTCTAAAAGCTGTAGGAGAATCGGTACAAATTCCGTTAACATACTATCAGAATAATATTGCAGGATCAAGTACTTTGTTTGAAGTAGGTGGTTAGCATCTCATAATTTATTTTGATAGTAATACTCATTGTATATGTAGGTGATGAAAGAAAATGGTGTTAAAAAAGTAGTATTTTCGTCATCTGCTACAGTATATGGTATTCCACAATTTCTGCCAATTACAGAAGAACATCCGACTGGACAAGGGTGTACAAATCCATATGGAAAAACAAAATATTTTGTTGAAGAAATACTGAAAGATGTGTGTACTTCTGATAAGGTAAGCTATACAACAAAGAAATATTTCTAGTATTTAGAGTCAGGTATTTTAGGAATGGAGTGTTATTTTACTCAGGTATTTCAACCCAGTTGGAGCTCATGAATCTGGTGATATAGGAGAAGACCCTACAGGAATTCCTAATAATCTAATGCCATATTTAGCTCAGGTATATTTGAATATAAACAATTTACGTACTGCGCTATTTTCCAACAAAATCAGCACATTTTTTCTTTTTATTACAAGTATTCAACATTTTTGCGTTATCCTTGCAAGTTATGCAAAAAATTATCGACGCTACACATTTGTATACGTAGTCCACAACTACTTAGACATAATGTAATTACTAAATAATTATATCTGTATATTTTTATATTTATGAAGCGGCTAGATATCGCTACATTATAATTTGTTTCGCTTAATTGATATAAAATTAATGGAATGGAGTGATAAGGATCGTTTTGACATATGTAATACACTCATTTATATTAATTTTTAACATTTCCGTTCTCTGAAAGTTCGTCAAAAAAAAACGATCAGCAAGATGTACTTCTTATCTTTACTTGCTTCAATCAATAATCAATTTTTTTATTTCATTTTCATAAAGAAAGATAAAGGTGCTTATAAGTGGAACTATATGATATTTATTTATATTAATCTCGACGAGATTAATTGCTAACTCAATATTTTTTATTGAACAAATAGGTATGTATTACATATTAGTTATTGTTCATTTATAAAAAATAATAGCTGTACCAGTCATAATAGATGATTTCTAATCTTTCCAGTAATTGCAATTCTTCGTAATAAAATCCCGCTATGTAGGGGTTATATACCGCAAAGCATTTTCATTATATGTATGCTGTTAATCACATATAGATATTTCCGCCGCTCAAAAAAAATTATAAAATGCACGCGATTATATTGTAATAATTTATTAAATAATAATCAACACAGGGTGATTTATATAAAACTCCCTGGCTGGATATTTTGATAAGTAAGATTCTAGACTGAAGATGGCAATTTAGCCGAAACATATATCTAGTGCAAATTAAAAAGAATTGTAAGGCTTAAGAGGACTGTTTTTATTCTATATATTATACTTTACCTTACAACATGGATTATCTAAACTCTATAGATACGTTTGGATTCGCCATTCTTCATCTTGTATAAAGATGACACGGACGTATAAAGTTAATTGCTAACCATTGCAAATAATTTTGTAAGAACACTATTTTTTGAAAATCATTATTTTACAAATTATTTAAAATTTTTACTTGGAAATTTTACAAACAATAATTTGGATTAATCCTTGAATTATTTATTGACATTTAAAAAATTACGTGTGCCCGTGCTTCCTTAATAAATTCGATGTGCGTGTCATATTCAAGTTATTTGTCCATTTTACAGGTAGCAGTTGGACGTCGAGAAAAACTGCATATATTCGGAAACGATTATGATACTCATGATGGAACAGGAATTAGAGATTATATACACATAACAGATTTGGCTATCGGACATGTACAAGCTCTTGAGAAATTATTTGAACCAATGTTTCGAGGATGCAAAGCATACAATTTGGGCACGGGAAGAGGCTATTCCGTTTTAGAAATGATAGATGCTTTCGCAAAAGCATCGGGTAAAAAGATACATTATGAATTTACTAAACGAAGAGAAGGAGATGTAGCCGCCAGTTACGCCGATGCTTCATTAGCTAAAGATGAATTGAACTGGACTGCTACTAAAGACATACACGATATGTGCAAAGATACCTGGAATTGGCAGATTAAGAATCCGTATGGTTTTCAAAAGAGGTAGTGGTATTTTAATGGCGCAATATCTGTTTGATTTTAAACACATACAATTAGTATATTTGAAATTTGACAGGATTCACAGTATTGTATTGAGTACTGTACTTTTTTCTTTTATTATATATTTTAATGTAGCATATCCAAATTGTTTCTGTGTTAAAAGATAAGTATTTATTGGTTATATAAATGATTTATCATGAAAATATATGCGTTTCATTGTATATTTGCCAAGTAACATAAATATGTACAGACTGATTTAAATTAAATGCCAACAGAGAATATCTGTACAAGAAAGGACACTTGATTTGGGCACTTTCGATCTGAAGGTATCCACTTCTGATAACTGGGTCCATTGTCAGTGATTTTATCATGAGGTAATGCTCAAATCAAACTATATAAAACTGTTCGATTTACAATCAAAAAATCTGTTTTTCAAATTCTTAATAACTTATTTAGTCAAAAAGGAATTGTTTGATCGCTACAATTATGTTTTGGTCTTTTGCGATGAAAATTGAAAATTATATTCTTTTAAAATTAATTTAACAAATGGTACTACTAAATAGTGTTAAACACGAAATAAATCGAAAACATACAAGTGGCTTACATCACTGACAATAGTGTAATTATTGTACTATGTGCATACAAAATTTGGTTTCTCAACTGTTTGCACATATTTCTATCTGGGTTCGCTTCTAGAAAATGGTAATTAAAAAGGAAAGAATGAGAGATAGTAATTGAGTTTTTGCATGTGGTAGAGACTAAGTTGTATTATATTGTATTTTTATATTGTTGTGTAATTTAGTGAATATGACCTTTTTGAACTATATAGATAGCAGAAGTCGTATACCTCTCTATATGAAATGTTACTCCAATATGGGGAATTGCACGACGGGAAAAAGTAACATCTGCGCAGGCAATACCCATAGCATTTCTGTAATCTTGGTGGTGTATTTCCCAATGTATACCAAAACATAATTTTAAAATTGTTTTGATATCTTGTCCTTGGTGCTGTTTGATGAGTCGTTAATGATGCGAAAAAAACCCTTTTTGGAAGAATTTGTAAATTACATAATATCCAAATTAATGCAAAGTAATTCGATTGCCAGGATTAGAAGATTATATTTATGACCATGCCATTGAAGAGACATTGCATAGGCGTCAATTAATACATAAAATACATAGCTGCTTATTGTGCTAAAATTCGGTGACATACTTGGGCCAAACAACAATCTCTTAAAATGAAGGGAGAATCTACGAGACAGAAGTTAACAACGTTTATTTTATTCGCTCATGAATAAATGCTTTACACAATGCAATCTTCTTTCTATCTCTCCAAATCCTAAATTAGTTAAAAATAGATTTGGAGTAAAGAGATTATATTCCCTAATATGCGTTAGAGTATCTACATACACGCTTCCTGGCATACTCGATATGTTACTTTTTTCCGTCGTGCATTTCCCCATATTGGTGTACTTAAATTGCACCGGCCTTTGCTATCTATCACACACAATCGCGTCATTTATATCACATTTATATTACTATTTTGTTTATCACTTTGGCACATTGTGCTGGTAAACATGTGAGTATATGTGACCAGGACTATGGAAAGGTACCTATGGTCGGAATTTGATCGAAATTTATAGAAAATTGAATGTATTTTTCAATGGAACGAACCGCAGACTCCTAAGTTTGAAACTTTTGCTGGAAATCATCCTTAACCTTACAACGGGTGCAACAAAGAGAAAGAGATATCCTCAAAATATGTAGCGTAACCTTGATCGTATAATCCCAATGAAAAAGGGTAAACGACGATAAAGTGGTTAGCTATTGCAGGACGAGACAATTATTTTTTAATTTAAATTTGGCGCGATATTTAAAAATAGTGGAAGAGTGGCATTATTTATAAAAGATTATGTTTATGGCGTCGGTATGTATTTTTATGTGTGAATATTACAATATGCCGATATATTATACATATATGTATTTATGAACAAAAAACTAAAGATTTATATCAAAATAACAGAACACATACGACGATGACATGGTATATTGTCTATATATGTATATAGCGTGTCCAGAGAAATCGTTTTATAGCAGCATATTGGTAGAGTAAACATATGTATGTAACATACGAATGTTCACTTGAAAATCTCTCACCGTAAATCTTTGAAAATCTAGAAAATTACAAAAAAATTCCTTAAACACCTAAGAAGTATTGTCGAGGAAGACAACTTTTGATGCAAAACCTGGCTCACCTACTAGAAAACCGTACCTCCTGGATCATCCTTGAAGTATACTTCACGTCTCTTCAAAATCTACATTTTGGCGTTTAGTTTTTGAAATTGAGTGATTCGACCAAACCCTATTTTAAATTCCCTTCGGCTGATTAAGATGTTTTATTTTTATCTTTAGTTATTTAAAATTTTCTTTAATATTTTTTTGAAGAAAAAATCAATGTAATAAGTTTTCGAAATGTTGTTCATTGTTCGTTAAACAATGATATTGCCGTTGTTCGAAACTGCAGCGTACGTTTTCAAAAACTTTTCTTTGAATTCCACGACAGGTTGCAGTAATCCTGTGATGAAGTTCTTCTAAATTTTCAAGTTGAGGTGAAAATTCAATGGGCTTTAAGTAACCCCATAGCAAAAATAAATTGAGGAATACATTGCCTAACCACTGGCGTACTTGAAGAACATAATGAGGAGAAGCTCCATCGTGTTGCAAATGTAATTCATCCTCATCAAGTAGAGATTGCCATATCTATCCAGTTGATTTTCGAGCGAGTCAGTAATCAATGGATGAATAGTATTTTCTACTTCGCCATTTAGATTATCATTAAAAACAATGGCCGAATTACTTAGTCCCCCAAGATGCCTGCCCATATATTAAATTTTTCAGGGTATTGAATATGTTCTTCTACAAGCAAATGAAGGTTTGAGATACTTCAATTTCTGAGTAATGTTTATTTACAAATCCATGCAAATAAAAAGCACATTCATCACTGAAACAATTTTTTTTCAAATGAAGACGCTGCATATTATTATCTCTTTATAAATGTTATTTTCATGTGCATTCAGTTATATATAAATCTTTTGTTTATAAATAAATATATAATGCGTGGCCGTCTTGTAATTTTCTTTTATTGCAGCCCTCGTTTCCTTTATATAAATATTTCTAATCGCTTGTTTGTCATTTGTATTGTCCAGAAACTAAACATATACAATACATATTTGCTTTTGCATGTTGAACACGATCCTAAAAGGTAAAGACATAGGCCTAGGCGTATCTCTGGGGATAGCACAGTGAGGTGGGAGTGAGATCAAAGTTATTCGGGGTGTTACATTCCTACTTTATATTAAAATTTAAAATTGCCGCCATTCAATAGGGTATGTTGTAAATGTACAAATGTTGGAGCGCCATCTCTTTAAAAACTGCTGAACTTGTTGAACAGTAGTTATCCTTTTCTAACTCATTAAGTAATAGGAACGTAATCTTTAAATCTAATAATTTATGTTATTACACGTAATTTGACTAAACGCTTTGAGATTAAGGTTTTCTCGATGCGAAGACCCTAATATAAATGCCATTTATTCCTTCAATTTTAAATAAACGATCCTCAAAGTAACAAAATTGTATGGCGCGAAATACAACAAATGTTATAAACATCGAATTATCATATAAAATACGTGTTCACACTCCATATTATATGCCAAACAAGTAAATTTTATTTCGATTGAACCACTAATTTGCCTTTTTATTAGCTTTGAAAATTCAAATAATTTTAACCTCATATTCAACCTGATAGTTCCCCCTTAACAGCCGCTTATTGGCAAATTTAATTTTAAACGATAGGTACCTTTACGTAGTCCAGGTCACATATATGTAAAAACAATTTAGAAGAAATAGAGGATTTAAAAATGTTTAAATATCGTTAATAGCGCATGCTCTGTTTAAAGTTACTACAAGTTACGGTCGAAATTATGTCTATTCATATGTACATATATGTATGTTTATATTTTCGCGGCTGCATGTGCTGCATTATATTCGGTACATATTCGGTTCGGAACAACTATCTCGAATTAATTTAGCAACCAGAATTTATCCTGTATTATATGTGCTATTAATAAAAAAAAACAAGCAAAGAAGCGAAGGTTGTAGAATAGAAAGTGGTTACACTATAAGAAAATATAGAAGAAAAGATTGTTTTTTCCTTCGGTTAGTTTATTTCAACAATGGGGCAGTGTACGCAGATTTACTGAAAAACGTGCACCACACGCAACGTGTAAAATATTTTTTTCGAAAATTTGCTCAATTAGTTTTACATAAACTTAATATCGTGTCAAATAGGCATTACTGTACGAATATTTATAAAACACAAATAGTGTCTAAAAATGATTTCCTTTAGGTAGAGACAGTTTAAATTTAATCAATGTGTAAGGTCCATTCCTATCCATATCTCCAAATACACCCCCAAAACAATTTCTACAGAATAACTATTTTTTGGGTATGTAGATGCTACCAACCAATGGATTTTTTTATCATTCTTTTTACACATTGCAATTCTGTTTTAAAATACGACATATTTAAAATTACCGCTATCGCGAATCGTGAATGCAACCAATCAAAAGAAGACGCTTTATGAAAATTTGAAATTTTGTTTTTGACAAATTGTAATTGCGTTATTTAGGTGATTGTTAATTATTAGAGCAGTACAGTTTTAATTGTAATGTTAAACAAATCTGATAGTGTAAGCTGTAAAAACTAATCTTGCCATAAAAGTCTGTACACGTAATTTTTACCGTATCATAAATTAGGTATAGGCTTGGGTATAGGTATATTTAATTTAAATCAATGGCGCAATACAGTGATAAACATTTACTTCTACTCCGAGAAACTATTTCAGTAAGTGTGTAGTTTCTACAATTTCTATATAATTTTCTATCTATACTTTTAGAAAATATATAAAAACAAAACATTTACTACTAGAGAGATACACTTTCTACAGTGGAGGTTTATGGAATATCCTGAGAATTATACAGAAAATGACAATCTCAACGAAGTATTGGAATGCTATAATCAGTATATAGACATAATTTTAAAATACTCTGAATTTAATCATTTTGAAACGTATAAGATGTATAGATCAGATATCTCCAAATATATGAAAGTAATTGGGGTAGGTAAAGTGCTAGTGTTTAATGTAGTATTATGTTAGTGTTGTTGCAGTACGTAGGAGATCAGTCATCACTGGTAAATAAGTTTGTGGATGGAATTACAGTACCAATTTTTGAACACATTACTGACCCGAGTATTAAAATTATTTGTGCAGTAGAATTAATTCAAGTGTACAACAATATTATAAGAAATTGTAATAAGTCTGTGAAGGAAAAGCTTGCTAATTCTGGAGCAAGAATTTATTTGTAAATATTTCTGTCAATATTGTGAGACTGATTATAATGCTTTAATGCTTACTATTTATGTAGGTATAAATTGGCAGACGTTTTGTGTAGTTGTGGAGACTATGAATATCAAGCAAGCTTACTTGAAACTATATTTAGAATTTGTCAAGGAAATCTGATAAAATTATTTGCTGCTGACTTTTTTCCTGGCACTGAAAGCTTACAACATGCTTTTGTTAAGTTTGACATTAAAAATTTTGATAACGCTACAAGAACATTTCTTAATATAGTGAATAAAGTATTCCAAAATGTTTATTCCTTTGTCGCAGGAGAAATATTATTAGATAATGAAAACGTCATCCCACCTATGGTAAGTATTGAATTTAATTGTTGTGCGAGGTCTTGATATATAATTGTCGATGTAGGATCTGCAGAAAAAGCAGACTGAATTATGGGTTGATTGTAATAAATCAAGTAGAACTATAGGCATTTATTGTAGTCAGTCTTGTTGGAGAAATGATCCCTGTACCTATTCACAAGAAAGTGAGTATGTTCGTTGGGAGTTAATAATAATTTCAGTCGATGATGTAAGTTCGGTTGAAGTTAAAAGGTAGGTAAATATTTTTAAAATCTACATTTAAGTAATCAGAAAATCGTATTTCGTTTGTTGTAAACTTCTAGATGTTTTTATCATTCATAATCATATTAAAGAACAATATTTGCACTTTTAACAACATATGGAACGACTATTTAAAATCTTGTTTGGGTATTATTAGTTTTGCCTCATTCTGAACTAAAATTGTTTTGCATTTACGTGTGTATAAACGTGCGTTCGCCTC